>CAUYPK010059821.1:0-41194 GCA_963574355.1 Loris lydekkerianus
GGGGTGTTCACTCAGTTCCAGCCCCTGCCTTAATTTATGTTACTGGCTGAATGGAACTACCCTGTGGGAGTTTGTTTCTGACTCTGCAGAGCCCCTGCTGATTTCCTCTGCAGAGGAGAGGCTGACTTGAGTTCCCAGAACCTGTGCCTCAGGCCCTGTCTTTACTACTGCAGGTTTGTATTTGCACCATGGTTAGATGTCAGCTGTAGCCTATTGCCCTCCTTTGTCTATAGGCTGATGATCACCTGAGGGCCAAGTGCATCTTAGGCTCAGTAGAGCAGTCCTTTAGGTCAGCCCCACCCTGGGAGTTTCCCAGATCTTGGGGTCCATTTTCTAGTCTCCGCGTTCCATCCAAGCCAGTACCGCCGCTGGCAAATCCTTTACTCACAGGGCCTGTGTTTCAGTCCCAGGTCTCATCCATGGTGGTTGCCATCTGAGAAGATGCTTGGCCTCATCTGATTGCCCAGGGAAACAGGAGGAGTGGCTATGGGATATCTGGAAGTAGGCCTTGTTATTGCTAAAGACGGCTGCTGCTCTACACCTTGGGGCACCATTGCTCCTTCATGATTCCCTCTTAGGCAACCATCGTCTCCTCACACCTGTGCTGTAGAATCAGCACTGTCCAGCTGCAGTCCAGGTCCTGTATACACTTTTTGAGCAGTCACCCCCAAATCTGGACTCCTGGGGGGCAGTCTTCCAGACCTCAGAGTGAGGGTGGATGGGGTGCTGAGAGCTCAGAGTTGCAGGTTGTAACATCAAGCTCATTGAGGGCAAATGAGTAAATAGACAGATACAAAGACAACCAGACTCATAAGCCCATAGATAAAGAAACAGATGGAGACACATAGACATACAGACAACACCCATGACAACAGCAACTTAAAAACAACTGCAATAAAAATAGTGATAGTTGTAAAATAATTAAAAAAGATAAAAAAGTGGTGTTTGTAGAAAAGTTAAAAGAGAAGAAGAAATTAAAATTAGAAAGAATAGAAAAAAAAAAGTATCTATTTAAAAAGTAATAAAAAATTAACAAAATCTCCTCCAAATAAATGGTGAGGAAAAACTAGAGCAAAAGAACAAAAACAGAAAAACAAAACAAAAAACAAACAAACAAACAAAACAAACATAAAAAGATAGGCATCATCTACAAAAAAATTGTTCTTATATGTAGGATGATGTAAGCTTCAGCTTTGGTAGGAATATAATACTGCAATATATTTTCTGGACACCAGATGGAGCTGTGTGCGGTTCCCAGGTTTATACCTAATTCACAGTTTATACTGTTACCATGGTAACCACTAATGTGTAACCTCAGCTATTTGGCTCCAGATGGCACTCAGGACCAACCTTTCCACTCAGTGCAGGAGTCCACACTTCTCAAATCTTTCCACTCGGCTCCCAGGTTCTCCTGCAAGCTGGTGACTACAATTGGCTCTGGAGGTGGGGGGTGCTGCTGGGTTCACGGCTGTGGCGGGAGCCGGTCTGTGGCTGGCATGGCAGGAGTGGGTCAGCGCTGCTGGCGCAGCAGGAGCCCTCCAAGCAGCTGGCGTGGCAGGATCCAGTTTGCGTGGCTGGAGGGCTTGGGGACCTCACTCTGAGTTTTATGGTTCAGAGTTTCCCTTTTTGATCATGACCAGCCAGTTTGCAGTGCAGCCTGAACCGCCAACCCCCTCCAATTTTCTTCAGCAGGAATGTTGTGGTCTTACTCAATCCCTGCTGGTCTGAGGGAGGGCACCTGCCCTGGGGTAGTTCAAAAATGTCTGTTTCCCAACAGGTTGCCCAGTTCCACGTGGTTTTAAGTGGCTCTCCTTTCGGATGCCTCTCTCAGTTCAGGAATAAATATTTGTTAATTGGGTTTTGTCAGCATTTGCAGGCTGCTGCCCTCTGTAAGGGAGGGGCCTGCTGGCCGGGATGGCCAGGCAGGGAAGAATCTCTACAACAGAGTCCGTGGTTTTAAATTACCCCTCAGATATAGCAGTCCTCCACTTCTCTGAGTGTCTCCAGCTGTCTGTCCATAGCAATAATCCACACTCGGGGGAAGGTTCAGACCCCCTTTTCTCTCTCCTGATGGCTCGAGAGAGGTGGGCTACATGTCCATCCTGTCCGCCATCATGCTCTGCCTCGGAATGTAAATGTCTTAGCATGGTAACAAAGAAAATGCCAGGAAGGCTATGTTAACCAGTGTGATGAAAATATGTCAAACGGTCTGTGAAACTAATGTATGATGCCCCATGATCATATCAATGTATACAGCTATGATTTAATAAAAAAAAATTGTTTGGTGGTGATTATCTTGGTAACTACTTTGTTTCCTATATTGAAAACTGGCATATTGTGAGGCAATGAAAAAGGATAGTTTCTTCCTTAAAAATTTGGGACTCGAAGCTTTTCAGGCATTGTACATTGACATTGGAGCTTACCATCTATTTCATCAATACCTAGCAGCTTTCTTTATGGGTGTGGAACCTTATTTAATTCAGCAGCACCACTGGAAGGACCACCCTCCTGGTTACATTACAACTTGGAGAACATTGTTTTTTGGGTACAGCTGGGTCTAATATAAGAGTCTCCTTTGATCATCCCTCATGACCTAAATAAATAACTGAGGCAAAATTAATAGAGAGTTTATTTGTGCCAAGTGTGAGGACTGCAATTTGGGAACACGCCTAATTTACCCTGGGTAGTGCTTCAGAGAAAAAAAGAAGAGGCTTACAACTATTTTTTTTTTTTTTTTGGACAAATCATGAGAGATGGAGATCACAAAAGCTATTTTTTATAAATTCTCATTGTTTTACAGAAATAAAATTAATTAGTGATTGGCTCTACACTGGTGAACTATAAGGCATGAGTTATAGAGCCTAGCACACTGCATTGTTAGGTTAATTTATGGCAACTTGCATCAGTCTAGAGTCCAGAAACCAAGTAGCATTAAGAAATGATTCCTTAGATCAAGGGTGGGTAAAACATAACTGATGTCATGTTTGAATGTCCCTCTGGGCCTGATATTCTAAAGGGGGCTCACATTGCTTATATTAAAACTTTCTTTTCTTTATTATCCAAAAAGTACATTGCTGAAAGATATAGAGTTAGAAAAAAATAAATAAATAAAAAACACCCAAACTCAAATTACAAGAGCTAACACCCTGAATTTATTTTGGAAGATTTACAAAGTAATGTGCACTTTAAAAAAACTTTATAGACATTTAACCAAAGACCAATTAGCAAATTGTTTACCAAAGCCTCAGGTAACTCAATCCCAACATCCTTCTTTACAGGAAAGATGTGAAGATGGAATTAAGAGGATTCTATGTGTTCAACACACAGTAAGTTCAGTCAGTGTTTGCGTGTTTGTTTATTCCATCCCTTAACCATCGAGAGGCCTGTAGCCAGAGAAATTATCTGTCTTAATTAAGGTAACAGCACTTGAGAACTATATATTATATAATTTCTACAAGTTCATGTTCCCTCTTCTTAAATTTTATATTCACTCATGATCTTCCCATTGTGTTATCAAACTGCCTACTTTCTGTTTTGTAAAAAGTTTCTTTATAATAAGAAAACATCTCCACAATATCTCCCTAATTTAAAGTTTGAGCAAATTAATTCCACTCAGTACTATGACTATGACTCACCTGTTCAAAGTTCTTGAGTTCATATTTGGGGAGAGAAAGTAGCTTTATAATAACACATTCCCTGCTAACAGTCTACTGAATTATGAAAAATGTTTAAGCACCAAACTGTGCGCTCACAGTCCTTCAGGCTATACAGTAAGGTCATGTTATTTAGCAATAGGTCCTGCAGCAAACCCAAACTCTAACATGAGAATCACTTATCTGCCAAAATTATCAGAAGGAAATTCTTGAAGACACCTTCACTCCTCTCTGCTCCCACAGCTGGTTATTCTGTTTATGTTGAAATCAGAAAACAGCTTCACCCTCTCTTGTGAAATATTTCTGTTTATGTATGTATAGCTTAGTTAAAATATTTTCCTTGCCTATGACCTTGATGCAGTGATTAAAAGGATTAAGATACTTCACATTTTATTTCCTTGGATTCTACTTTTGAAAGACAGGGGATGAGTTGTTACATGGAAAAATTTTCATCATCAAACTTTAGACATTCTTCTTTGTCCTCTAATTGATCTCTAATGGCCAAGTCCACAGGGGCTAAAATCTAACTCATTTCACTTGACTTTGCTGACTTGAAGATCAATTCAGTTCTAAACTTAATAGAGCAAATCATCGATCTCAATCAATTGTTCTACATTCAGCTGCTACCCAGAATTAGAGTAATGAGGCATATAACAAATTGTTTCAGAACATGATTTGAGGGCTGTAAAAGAAGTTATATGAGGCTTATAGAAATTTCCTCATTTTGAAAACTAGAGAACTAGAGATTAAAGAAAGGCAAGAACTATTTATGATTCCTGACTATGTAATAGTAGAACTGGTATCAGGAAAAGTTTGTTGTCTATGCTGTATTGAGTTGCCCAAGGGAAATATTGGTGATCGTGCCTAAATTAAATGATGCTATCACAAAACACTTTCTTCTATTTTTTCGGTGGTAAGTAACTGATACATGAAAATATTGCTGGTGCTTAGGAATAATGTAATAAAATGAGCATTGAGACAGAGAGAAGAGTCTAGCCTGTCAGATCCATCACTGATGAGTAAGCTGAGTTGGACAAATTACTGAAGATTTTATAGTTTGTTGCCAAATCTTTAAAACTGAACATATCCAAAGAACTTTCTATATATTTAGGAGATTCCAAAAGTTTACACAGTGTCTGTTGCAGAGGAAGTGGTCAAGAGGCTTTAGATTCTCTTACAATTCCATTCAATATACAGATTGGTAAACCAAAGAAGTGTACGTTCAAATTCATTTATGTGGTTGCTTTTGTCCTGGGCTGCTTTTACCTAGGAAAAAGTGACAGAATGGACTCAATACATTTTAGATGCAAGTATGATGAAATGCAAAACTGTACAAATATGTATCAGTGCTTAAAATTTGGGGAAGTGGATAACTCATAATCACAAAGAGATTTTTTATTTTTGTTGTCAATGTTTTATTGATAACTTCCATGTTTCCCTGTCCTGCTGTGTGGTACCCTTTGCATTTGCCTGGAAAAACTCCAATCCAGTGAAGCCCCATTCTCAGTCTTTTGTAATGCCTGTGAAATCCATAGGGAGCAATGAAATAAGCCATGGTAATGCTTCTCACTTCAAATTTATGCACGCAAATCTGACTAACCCCTTTGCCATGTCACAATATGTAGATTTTCTCTCAAAAAACTAGTAATCTTCCTCCTCTTTTCCCCAACCTATAACCCACTTCTAAATTTTCTACACTCATCTGGAAAAAAAAATTTTTTTTAATATATATATTATATATATATATATATTTGTGTGTGTGTGTGTGTGTGTATTTTTTTATTTTTATTTTTTTTAGAGACAGTCTCCCTCAGTAGAGTGCTGGGGCATCACAGCTCACAGCAACCTCCAGCTCTTGGGCTTAGGTGATTTTCTTGCCTCAGCCTCCTGAGTAGTTGGGACTACAGGCACCCACCACAACTCTTGACTATTTTTTTGTTGCAGTTTAGCTGGGGCCATGTTGCCACCCTTGGTATATGGGGCTGGCACCCTATTCACTGAGCCACAGGTGCTGCCCAGAAAATAAATTTTTTAAGGAAACATGGAATCAATGCTGGGGAGTACTAACACAGCTACACACAAGCCTTCTTCTCCTCCCTTCTCTTTCCCCCTCCTCCTTCTATCCTCCTAAGACAAAAGACCTAGTTAGAGCCACCTCTGAGAAGTTCATGCCAAAAAACTTTAACTTTCCTGCAAAGCTATGGAATTTGCATCCCCCCTATAGGACACCCATATCCCCATATCAAAAGAGTCTCTAACTACCCCTGAGGACAGATGCCACCTTTGCACTGCCTCAGGTGGATCACCCTTCTATTTCAATAAGCCCGCCCAAACATCTTTGCTCTGAGTGCCTCAGCTTGCACCTTTCATATGGTGTCAGAACCCCAGGACTGATAGCTGACTGGCAGCTAACTGCCTCCCTAGTTGTTAGGTAATTGCTCTAGAAAAAACCACTCCCCTAGAAAAGCCCTTCCTGCTTTCTACAGACCAAGATTAGGTATCTCACTCTTAAAGTTACAGCTACCAAATTTCAAACTTATGGCCTGCCCCTAACGGTTCTTCTGGCCAGAGTAATAACTCCTTATTGGCTATTCTACTATCCCATCACCATTCTATGACTTTCTCTAACTGAACCTATATATCTCCCTCTCATGTGCTCCCTCTCTCTCCCCTCCTCTCTTGCCCTCTCTCCTTCTCTCTCTCCTCTCTCTTTTTTTCTCTCCCCCTTTCCTCTCTCTCTCTCTCTCTCTTTTTTCTCCCCCCTCTTTATCTCTTCTTTTCTCTCCTTCTTGGTACCGTTCTGCAGCATCCCTCCCTTGCCAATAAAAACCTTTCATACAAGCCTTAGTGGTCTATGAGATCTCTGCCAGTTGAGTGGCCCCCCTTTCATCTGGTGTCAGAAGTGGAATGTAATTAGGGAATGCTTGCCAGGGTAGCTTCCACCTCTTCCACGGTAGCTTCCACCTCTTCCACGAGATTTTAGCTCCAGGAGTTTCCTATCCTCTTCTCGTACTCCCAGCACTCACCACCACATCAGCTTGTGTCCATCTGCCAAGGCGCTCTAACCAGCATCCAACACTGGACTCATCCAGACTTGGTGAGTACCCCTATGACAGTGAGTTTTCCCTAATCGTGGGCAGGGTTGCTTACATTCCTGGTGATTCACCCGGGACTCAAAGCTTGAGTTCCCTATTCCCATTAACCTAGTGTGGCTTAGCCCAGAGCTTCTACACCTTCTACACCAGAATTCCTGGCCCCAGGGCTCAAGCTCTGTATGGCCCCAAGGGTCTGACACTGCTCTAGAGTTTGGTGACGACTGGCCTAGACTGTGTTTTCATTTTCTCAGCCAGCAACAAAGGAGCAGAGATGTCTGTGCTTTGTCCTGGTCTTAGCATGATTCTACTCAGACTTTATTCCTACGATGAATCGTCATGGGTGAAAGCCATTCTAGCTCATCTAACTCCCCCTTGGGGTTCTTATTACACCACCTGGTAGAATGGAGAAACTCTCTACCCAGGTTTAACCACTTTATTTCATATTCTTTAATTTGACACTTATATAACTATTGTAAGAGCCTTGGCAAATGGAGCAAGGTCCCCTACGTTCAGGACTTCTCATATCTTAAAACCAAGCCTAATTTATTTTCGGATGATTCCAAAATTATCATAGCAAAAGGCTCTCCTCCTCTCTATCTCCCTAAACCAAACCTATTTGACCTGGCAAATAAACCTCTGCTATGCAGACTAGTGGCCACCAGTTCTGAAACTGGAGTAATTCTTATTCCACCCCACTATATTCAACTCCTTGCTCACCCACACAGTTACCTCCACCCTCTGTCCCTCCTACTTCCCCATCAACCAATCTGAGCTCTTCTCCTAACTCCTCCCTTCCAACTAGCACTCAGTTCTTCTGTATGGTCTCTCAGTGCACTTCCAGCTGTTCCAATAAACTCTTCCAGAACTCTTGACCTTTCTCCCTCCAGCTCCTCCATATAATACAGTGCCATCGTATAACAATGTATTACTATGTCTTATCAACTTACTAGCATAATATTTTTATTATTTTAGCCAATGCCCTAACCTCTGACAAGTGCAAACGAGTGTGTGAGAGGATGAAAGAAGCAGAAAATCTATTTCATGTGTCAAACAATAAGCATCCTACAGATAACACTGCAGTCCCTAACTCCCAGCCAAATTGGAATTATAATGATAATGCTGAGAAAAAAGTAGAGACATTTTTATTACCTACATCCTCTGTGAACTTAAACCTTCCTGCAAAAAGCTATCAATTATAATAAATTATGGGAAATTATACAAGATAAATACAAAAATCCTTCAGCTTTCCTCCAATGCCCTACCGAGGCTTTTATTAAGTATACTAACTTGGATCCAAAATAATAGATGGGAAAATGTTCTCATATCTTATTTCTTTAACCAAAGTTACCCCAACATCAAATTTAAGTTAAAGCGCTTGGAGCAAGGATCCCTGACACCCCAGGCTATAATTTTAAATACAGCCTTTAAAGTTTACACGGGACCAGATGATATTTTCTGAAGGGAAAATAAAAAATCTCCAACCCAAAATTATCAAATGCTAGCTCAAAATATTACAGTGTCTTTAAAGCCATCATTCCTAACCTACCTAAATCATCAGGGGCCAAAGGCCACTTTATGACTCAGCCACCTGAACCATGCTACAAATGTGGTGGAGAAGACCACTGAGTACAACATTGCCCCAATCCTAGACCTCCGCCAGAGCCATGCCCTTTCTGCAAAATAAAGGGTCATTGAAAGGCTGACTGCCCCTTAGCCCAAAGAGGACATGGGGCCAGCCAACCTGCAGCACCTACATCAGGTGTGTTAGGACTTGCCTCTTCTAAAGACTTAAGGCGACCCTGATGAAGATTACTTCTATGGAGCCAAGAGTAACCCTGATGGTGGCAGGTAGGATGATTGCCTTTCTATTAGACACAGAAGCTAGCTCAGTTCTTAAAGAGTTCAGCGATTCTACCTCCCTGTTGCCCACCTCTATTGTTGGGGTAAAGGGTTTTTCCCACCATCTACATCAAACTCCTTTTTTACACTGCATGATTGACAATTTCTCATTTATACATTCCTTTTTGATGTCACCTTCCTGTCCAGTTCCCCTTCTGGGATGTGACATATGTTCCAAATTAAGTACTGCCCTCACTTTTGATCTTAAATTGATAAATGCTAACGCATCTCCTTCTTCCTCACTCTGCCTTGTCCTTTCTCAAGCTATCAAAAACTCATTGCCCTGGCCCATTCCACCAGAGCAAGTAAATCCTAAAATTTGGAATACTAAAACCCCCTCAATTGCCTCCTACTCTCCAATTCTTATTAAACTAAAGGACCCCTCTATTTTTCCTTCTCAATGTCAATATCCACTTCCCCAGTCTAGTCTCCTGGGACTCCAATCTATTATCCAAGATCTCCTAGAAAAAGGGTTTTTATAACCTACCCACTCACCATACTAGCTATTAAAAATTGCTAGTACTCCCATACTAGTAATTAAAAAACCTAATGGCACCTATCACTTAATACAAGATATAAGACTCATCAACTGTGCAGTCATTCCTATACGCCCAGCAATCCCTAATCCATACACCCTCCTATCAACCTTCCCACCTGAAACCATTTATTTCTCCATACTAGACCTCAAAGATGTCTTCTTCTCCATTCCCTTACACCCTGATTGCCAGAATCTATTTGCCTTCACATGAACTGACCCTAATTCTCAGACTTCTTCCCAACTTACTTAAAGTATACTCCCGAGGGATTTTGTGACAACCTGAACTTATTTGACCAGACATTATCATGAGACCTTCAATCCCTCTCCTTCAACTTTAGTTCAGTATGTCAACAACCTCCTACTCTATAATCCTACCTTACATGTCTCTAAGCAAAACACCTATTCCCTCCATAATTTTCTTACAAATAGAAGATATCAGATCTCTCCCTCAAAAATTCAATTACGTACAGAAAATTACATACCTTAATGTCCTTTTATCCCCAAACTTTAAAACTATCACCATAGATAGATGTCTATTATCATAGACAAAAAAGCCTTCTTCACAACTTTCCTCTATCCACCACAAAACAAGAACTCCTCTCCGTTTTAGAGTTACTTGGATACCTCAGAGCATATTTTCTCTTCTAACTGCTCCTTTATATAATACTACTCAAAATAACCCTCATAAATCTCTCCTAACCTCCATTTCCACTTCTTTTAAATCTCTACAGTGTGCTTTATTAAAAGTTCCAGCCCTCCACCTTCCTAATCTTTCTCACCACTTCCTCCTATATATTACAAAAAACTGTGGATTTACTCTCAGCATGCTTAAACATCAGCTAGGCCCCATCTTTACTCCAGTTACTTATCTCTCAAAACAGATCACACTGTTCAAGATTGAACCCCTTATCTCAAGACATTGGCAACAACAGTTACTCTAATACAAAAATCAAAGAAACTCACTTTTGTTCCCCTACTCCTGTCTTATCCCCTCATTCTCTATCTGATCTTTTAACATACAAAAATCTTCAAACCCCACCATCATACCACATTCTTAACCTTCAAACCTCTCTTATCTGACCCATCATTATCTTTTATTTTTAACACATCCCACACTAAATCCTACATCCCTCTTACCTACTCCTTCTGACTCATCACCCACTCATGATTACCTTCAAACACTAGACGCTCTTCTTCCTTGTCTCTCCAAAATATAAGAAGGATCTCTTAATTCTCACTTTATTATCAAACTACTAAAATCTTCTAAATTACCTAAGACTATAAGCATTGTCCATTACCATTCACATCAATCTAACCACTCACCTATATCAAAGAATAACAACTGAGCCTACCGTACACCATGAATGGATGCTCTCCAACACTCATCTGTCCTGACACCTCTCACCTCTTGCTTATTTCTATTCCTATTACTACTACTACAAAAAAAATCAACCTCCCACTCGTGACCTCCTCCTCTATCTTCACAAGTTATTTTACCACAACTCTCAGACTTTACTCCAATTTCTCAAAACTTTCTTTCCTCTCTCACAGTTAAATTCAGAATTTCTTAATCAACTTACATCATCCTCTAAAATCTACCAGTGCTCCAACCCACAAGCAAAGTCTCGCCTCCCACACTTTCCAAACCACCAGGCTAGAAAACTTCTTCCTAAAACAAACAAGCAACGTAATTTCATAAACATACCTAAAATCAAATGTTATAAATACCTCTTAATATTAATAAATGCCTTCTCAAATTAAATTAAAGCCTTTCCTACTACAAACAAGAGGATTACCACTGTTGCCTCTATCAAACTCCAAGACATTATTCCCTGCTTTAAGATCCCCTGTTCTTTATAATACCACAATAAATCTAAATTCACCTCCACCATTTCTCAATCTTAACCAAAGCCTTACATATCTCATAGCACTTCCATATTCATTTCCATCCTCAATCTTCAGAGATATTCAAAAATTCTCTTTACACACTAAACTTCAGGCTGCCCCAATCTTGATACCTAACATTTTATCTTTCAACCTTTCAAACCTTACATCTCTTAATTTAACAACTTACACACAAAAAAACTAACCCTTTTATGCCCTCACTCAATCAAATCATCCAATCATACCCTCTTTACTTCAACTCTACCGGCACCACTTCCCTATTAGGTCCGAACCCATCAAAATACTCTAATATAGTCACTTTCCCTTCCAAACCGAAAAAAAAAAAAAAGAAGAAGAAGAAGAAGAAGAAATTACACAAAAAGTACCATCCTTCCTTTCAGTTTCTCTGCAAGAAAAACTATACCAAATTCCCCCTACCCACATTCAGAGTCTCTGTTCCACAGTTATGTTACTATCTAATTTTAAAATTATTACAGAAGATAAATCTATTACATTGCCTCCTCTTTCTCTCTATCCAACAACCTGTGCAAAATGAACTACCCAAGTTGCCATACTTCCCTTACTAACAATGGTGAAAATCAGGGTTAACATAGACACAGGAAGAGCTGGCATTTCCCACTCAATAACTTGTTTTATTCAAACTCAACTCTCAAAGTAATCTCAACAGGTAACTACTCAGTTCGTACTCTAAACCTACAACAAAATAAACTGTTCTTCATGAATGAACTACACTCAACTCTGGACCACAAGACTTTCCTAAACACCACTTCTAAACGACCACCAAAAACTTACATCCTCCCAACAAAAAAGATCATAATTGTCCTCTGCTTGGCCAATTAAAACTACCAGCCCCTCTTAGCAGGAAGAAACTACAGAAGAGAGAACTCTAAGTCCCCTATCCCAAGGCCAACCCACTATTTTTAACGTATCAAAAGGGAGGAATGTTAGATAATTGCCCTAGAGAAAACCACTCCCCCAGAAAAGCTTTTCCTGCTTTCTACAGACCAAGATTAGCTGTCTCACTCTTAAAGTTACAGCTACCTGCTGAAAATTTCAAACTTATGGCCTGCCCCTAATGGTTCTTCTGGCCAGAGCAGTAACTCCTTATTGGCTATTCTACCATCCCATCACCATTCTAAGACTTCCCCTAACCGAACCTATATAGCTCTCTCGTGCATGCCCTCTCTCTCTCCCTTCCTCTTTCCTTCTCTCTCTCCTTTCTCACTCTCTTTCCTCCTCCCCCCTCTTTCTCTTTCCTCTCTCTCTCTTTTCTCCCTCCCCCTCTTCTCTCCTCCTTGGTACTGCTCTGCAGTATCCCTCCCTCGCCAATAAAAATCTTTCATACAAACCTTAGTGGTTTGTGAGATCTCTGCCAGTCCAGTGCCCCTCCCCTTTCACTAGTCACCCCAGTTTTCCTGGAACCTAGTCCAGTTGTACCCAAACTCAACTCTGCTGACCCGCCTATTGGAGAATCCTAGAGGATTTCACCCCAACCACCAGTAAGTTTCCTAAATAGCTTAAACAGAACTGCTTCCCTCTTGGCTTGCTCTTTGGCTTGCTCTGTGCCTCTGTGTCCTTACACCTCCCCCCTTCTTCTTCATTTTTACATTTTCACCTAATTAGAGGGTTTTTTCCCAGCATTGTGCTCTCTTCTGAGATCCTGGGGACCTCAAATCATTTCATTTTTCATTTCTCGCCCAGTTCTAGACCCTCATTTAGGCTTCTAAGTTCCCCAGGATATTAAGTTTTCTGAAAAAATATAGGAACACTTGACCTTTCTTAGTATTTCTTCATGTTTTGCTCCTTCATGCTCAGTTCTTGAGAAACAAGGGCTGCCTTCTTTTCCACCCAGATAGGGGAAGAACACCTGAGACATGGGAGCAGGCGCTTCCACCGCCTCAATACAGACACCCTGGGAGTATCTCTTTCAACCTCAATACAAATTAAAAAACAGGGATCTTTAATTTAAATATCTTTACAACTCAATTTTCTACCAAAAATAAATGGCAGATGGAATGATATCCCCTGTCTTCAGGCCTTTCTCTCCCTTTGATCTTACCCCTCCCTATACAAATCCTTACATGAACACTTCCCTCTTTATCTTCCCTCCTCCAGGGATTCCTCCAGCTCTTTCTGCTCCTGTACCTCCTAATCCACCCCCAACTTCTCACAGCTCCCCCCCCCCAACAGCCACGTGTCTCTCCCCCAGCCTATGGGGGCTGGAGGTACAAGCTGAACCCTGGGGTTACAGAACTGGCAGCTCCTGTAACAGTGGCATGGAAAGGCATAAGCACTTCCAAGGCCACAGCCAATGCAGGCACCAGTGAATGGGCTGGAGCTAGACTGGGTGAACTTAGCTGCCTTGCCCACCCCTTCTTTGCCTGACTTTTCCCTGCCCCAAGACTTCCCTCTGCCCTGCCAGCTTCCCTCCACCCACTGGCTTTAGATGGAGAAAGAGAAAATGAAACACACCCAGAAGCACAATAGTTTTTTAACACAGCATTCCCAGAAGCACAATAGTTTTTTAACTGTGGCTGCTACTTTTAAAACTTCCCCAAAATTAGTTACTCAAATGGCCCAGGAAAAAACACCATGCCCTTCCACAAATAGAGCCCTGCCACCAACTACAACTTTGGGTCCCTAAAATAAAATGCCCCAAGAGATGTCTTTCACTAGAACCTTGAAACTGTGCCCTCTCAACAAAGGAGAAAGGCACTAAAAGGGAAAGGAGATTATGCATTTTCAAGTATAACTTTAAGTATAATTAAAATTATTTTTATTAATATTATTATTGTTGGGGAATCATTGAGGGTATAAAGAACCAGGTTACACTGATTGCTTTAGTTAAGTAAATTTCCTCTTATAATTGTGTACTGCCCCTAAGAAATGTGTCACACACCATGACCTCCACTACCCTCCCTCCTTTCATCTCTGCTTCTCCATTCTATCACCTCCCACCATGTACTAGCATCAATTGTCCTCATATCAGAATTGAGTACATTGTATTCTTGCTTCTCCATTCTTGTGATGCTTTACTAAAAAGAATGTGTTTCAACTCCATCCAAATTAATACAAAAGACATTATGTTACCACCTTTTTTAATGACTGAATAGTACTCCATGGTATACATATACTACAGCTTGTTGGATTGGTGGGCATTTAGGTTCTTTCCACAATTTGGCAATTGTAAATTGAGCTGCAATAAACAGTCTAGGGCAAATGTCCTTATGATAAAATGATTTTTTTTCTTCTGGGTAGATGCCCAGTAATGGGATTGCAGGATCAAATGGGAGGTCTAGTTTGAGTTCTTTGAAGATTTTGTTTGCAATTCCACCAGGAGTGTAAAAGTGTTCCCTTGTCTCCACATCCATGTCAGAATTTGCAACTTTGAGATGTGATGTAGGCCATCCTCACTGGGGTTAGGTCATATCTCAGGGTGGTTTTTATTTGCATTTTGATTTGCATTGATAATTAGTGATGATGAGTATTTTTCATATGTTTGGTAGCCATCCATCTGTCTTCTTTAGAGAAATTTCTGTTCATCTCACATGCCCATTGATACAAAGAATTGTTGACTTTTTTTATTGCTTAATTTGAGTTCTCTGTAGATCCTAGTTATCAAGCTTTTGTTCCATTCATATATATACAAATATCTTTTCCCATTATTATGGTTGTCTCTTTGCTTTGGTTGTTGTCTCCTTAGATGTCCAAAAACTATTCAGTTTAATTAAGTCCTATTTGTTTATTTGTGTTGTTGTTGCAATTGCCATGGACATATTCTTCAAAAAGTCATTCCTGAGGCCAATGACTTCAAATGTTTTCTCCACACTTTCTATGAGAATTTTTATTGTTTTATGCCTTATATTTATATCTTTTACCCTTCCTGAATCAATTTTAGTGAGTATAGAAAGGTGTGGGTCCAGTTTCAGTCTTTTACATATGGTTATCCAGTTGTCCCTTCACCATTTATGAATAGAGATTCTTTCCCCTAATATATGTTCTTGTTTGGTTTATCAAAGACTAGGTGGCTATAACATATTAGTTTCATCTCTTGTTTTTTTATTCATAGACATATGTCTATGTCTCTATTTTTATGCCAATACCATGCTGTTTTGATTACTGTGGACCTGTGATATAACACAAGGTCTGGTAAGTGATGCCTCTGGCTTTGTTTTTTTATTACTAAGAATTTCCCTTTAGCTATAAAGGAATTTTTGGGATTTCATACAAAACAAAGAATTATTTTTGCCAAATCTTGAAAGTATGATTTTGGTATTTTAATGGGGATGGCAGTGAATCTGTAGATTGCTTTGGGAAATACAGACATTTTAACAATGTCGAACAGACCATGATCATGGTCTGTTCTTCCATTTGTTAATATATTTGCTAATTCCTTTCTAGGGTTTTGTAATTTTCTTTATAGAGGTCCTTCACCTCTTTTGTTAGGTATATTCCTAGGTATTTCATTTTCTTTGAAGCTATTGTGAAGGTAAATTTGTCTTTGATTAGCTTCTCCTTGTGGCACTTATAAGCATATACAAAAGCTACTGATTTGTGGACATTGATTTTATGTCCTGAGACATTACTGTATTTTTTGATCACTTCCAGAGTCTTGTGGTGGAGTCTTTAGGTTTTTTTAATTATAATATCATATCATCAGCAAACAGCAAGAGATTGACTTCCTCTGCTTCTATTTGGATGCCCTTTATTTCCTTCTCTTGCCTGATTGTATTGGCTAGAACTCAAGCATTATGTTGCATATTAGTGGTGACAGAGGACAATTTTGTCTTGTTCCAGTTCTGAGTGTAAAAGCTTTAAGTTTTACTGCATTCAGCTGTGAGATGTTGGAGATGGCTTTGATCAGTTTAAAAAATGTGCCAACCTTGCCTATATTCTTCAGAGTTCTAATTAGAAAAGGATACCAGATTTGATTGAATGCTTTTTCTGCATCTATTGAGAGAAACATGTGCTCTTTTTTTTTTATATTCTTCTGTTGATATGGTGAGTTACATTTGCTATG
Organism: Loris lydekkerianus; assembly: GCA_963574355.1. NCBI lineage: Eukaryota > Metazoa > Chordata > Mammalia > Primates > Lorisidae > Loris > Loris lydekkerianus. The sequence continues at coordinate 16,111 of CAUYPK010059821.1, forward strand.
TTAAACCAGCCTGGCATCCATGGGATGAAACCTACTTGATCATAATATATGACATTTTTAATGAAAATCTGTAGTATATTTGCTAGGACCTTATTGAGAATTTTTGCATCTATATTCATTACTAAAATTGGTCTGAAGTTGTACTTTTTAGTTGGGTCTTTTCCTAGTTTTGGTATCAGGGTGATGTTTTCTTCATGGAACGTGTTGAGAAGATTCCTTCCTTCCAAATTTTTAGAAACAATTTTTAGAGTATGGATATAAGCTTTTCTTTGAAGGTTTGATAGAATTCTGGTGTAAAGCCATCCAGACCAGGACATTTTTTGTTGTTGTTGTTGGGAGATGCTTTATTGTTTCTTTGATCTCAGTCCTTGAAATTGGTCTGTTTAGGAGATCTATTTCTTCTTGATTAAGTCTAGGGAGAGAATATGATTCCAAGTGTTGATCCATTTCCTCCACATTCTCAAATTTCTTGTATCTCTGTACAAGATACATAAAGTTTCTTGTATCTCTGTAGCATCTGTTGTTATTTCCCCTTTATTATTTTTCTTTTGTCTTTTTTTAATATTAACTCATAGCTGTGTACATTAATACATTTATGGGGAACTATATGCTGGTTTTATATATCATTTGACATATTTTCATCACACTGGTTAACATAGCCTTCTTGGCATTTTCTTAGTTATTGTGTTAAGACATTTATATTTCATATTTAGTAAGTTTCACATGTACTCTTGTAAAATGCATCGTAGGTGTGATCCCACCAATCACCCTCCCTCTGCCCATCCTCCCCCTTCTGCTCTCTTCCCTCTCACCCTTCCCCATATTCTTAGGTACAACTGAGTTATAGCTTTCATGTGAAAGCCACAAATTAGTTTTGTAGTAGGGTTGAGTACATTTTCTTCCATTCTTCAGATACGTTACTAAGAAGAGTATGTTCCAGCTCCATCCATATAAACAGGAAAGAGGTAAAGTCTTCATCTTTCTTTAAGTCTGCATAATATTCCATGGTGTACATATACCATAATTTATTAATCCATTTGTGGATCGATGGGCACTTGAACTTTTTCTATGACTTAGCAATTATGAATTGGGCTGCAATAAACATTCTAGTACAAATATCTTTGTTATAATGTGATTTTTGGTCTTCTGGGTCTATGCCTAGTAAAGGAATTACAGGATTGAATGTCAGATCTATTTTTAGATCTCTAAGTGTTCTCCAAACATCTTTCCAAATGGAATGTATTAATTTGCATTCTCACCAGCAGTGTAGAAGCGTTCCCTTTTCTCCACATCCATGCGAACATCTCTGCTCATGGGATTTTGTGATATGGGCTAATCTTACTGGAGTTAGATGATATCTCAAAGTAGTTTTAATTTGCATTTCTCTGATAATTAAGGATGATGAGCATTTTTTCGTATGTCTGTAGTACGTGTGCCTGTCTTCTTCAGAGAAGTTTCTCTTCAAGTTCTTTGCCCATCCTGAGATGGGATCATATGTTCTTTTCTTGCTAATACATTTGAGTTCTCTGTGGATTCTGGTTTTTAAACCTTTGTCGGAGACATAACCTGCAAATGTCTTCTTCCATTCTGAGGACTGTCTGCTTGCTTTATTCACTGTGTTCTTGGCTGTCCAGAAGCTTTTTAGTTTGATCAGGTTCCAGTAGTGTATTTTTGAAACTGTTTCAATTGCCCTGGGGGTCCTCCTCATAAAATATTCGCCCTGACCAATATCTTCAAGGGTTGTCCCTGTACTTTCTTCTAGTATTTTTATAGTTTCATATCTTAAGTTTAAATTTTTCATCTAGTGAGAGTCTATCTTAGTTAATGGTGAAAGGTGTGGGTCCAGTTTCAGTCTTCTACAGGTCACCAGCCAGTTCACGCAGCACCATTTGTTAAATAGGGACTCATTTCCCCACTGAATATTTTTAATTGGGTTGTCAAAAGTCAAATAACAGTAAGTAGATGGGTTCATCTCTTGGTTCTCTATTCTGTTCCATACATGTACCTCTCTGTTTTTGTGCCAGTACCATGCTGTTTTGATCACTATCAATTTATAGTATAGTCTGAGGTATGGAAGTGTGATTCCTCCTGCTTTGTTTTTATTTCTGAGTAATGTCTTGGCTATTCAAGGTTTTTTCTGATTCCTTACAAAATGAAATATTATTTCTTCAAGATCTTTAAAATATGATAGTGGAGCTGTAATAGGGATTGCATTGAAATTGTATATTTCTTTGAGTACTATGGACATTTTAACAATGTTGATTCTTTCCAGCCATGATCATAGTATGTTTTTCCATTTGTTGACATTTTCAGCTATTTCTTTTCTTAGAGTTTTATAATTCTCTTTACAGAGAACTTTCACATCCTTTGTTAGATAAACTCCAAAATATTTCATTTTCTTTGGGACTACTGTGAATGAAATAGAGTCCTTAACTCTTTTTTCAGCTTGACTATTGTTGGTATATATAAAGACTACGGATTTATGGATGTTGATTTTGCAACCTGAGACACTGCTGTATTCCTTGATCACTTCTAAGAGTTTTGTAGTAGAATCCCTGGTGTTTTGGAGATATACAATCACATCATCTGTGAAGATTGAACTTTTGATCTCTTTTGACCCTATATGGATACCCTTGATCGCCTTTTCTTCCCTAATTGTGATGACTAAATCTTTCATTACAATGTTAAAAAGCAGTGGAGACAATGGGCAACCTTGCCTGGTTCCTGATCTGAGTGGAAATGATTTTACTTTAACTCCATTCAATATGATATTGGCTGTGGGTTTGCGATAGATGACCTCTATCAGTTGAAGAAATGTCCCTTCTATACCAATTTTCTTAAGTGTTCTGGTCATGAAGGGATGCTGGATATTATCAAAAGCTTTTTTTTGCATCAATTGTGAGAATCATATGGTCTTTGTTTTTTAATTTGTTTATGTGCTGATTTATATATTTACATATATTGAGCCAGCCTTGATACCCTGGGATAAAACTGACATGGTCATGATGTATAATTTGTTTCATGTGCTGTTGGATTCTGTTTGTTGCAATCTTGTTGAATATTTTTGCATGTTTACTCATTAGTGATATTGGTCTATAATTTTCTTTTCCTGTTGGGTCTATTCCTAGTTTGGGGATCAGGGTGATGTTTGCTTCATAGAACATGTTGGGTAGTATTCCTTGTTTTTCTATATTTTGGAAGAGGTTGAGTAATATAGGTACTCATTCCTCTTCAAAGGTTTGGTAGAATTCTGATGTGAAGCTATCTGGTTCCGGGATTTTCTTTTTAGGGAGATTTTGTTTGGTTGATGCTATTTCAGAACTTAATAAGGCCTATTCAACATTTCCACATGATTCTGGCTAAGTTTTAGAAGGTGACAAGCTTCCAAGTATTGGTCAATTTCCTTCATATTTTCATATTTCTGAGAATAAAGTTTCTTGTAATATTCATTAAGAATTTTTGGAATTTCTGAGAAGTCTGTTGTTATTTCGTCTTTGTCGTTTCTGATTGTTGAAATTAAATATTTTACTTTTTTTTCCTGGTTAGGTTAGCCAAAGGTTTATCTATTTTATTGACCTTTTCAAAAAACCAAATTTTTGATTTATTGATCCATTGTATAATTTTTTTGTTTTCAATTTCATTTAATTGTGCTCTAATGTTGGTAATTTCTTTTCTTCTACTGGATTTTGGGTTGAAATGTTCTTCCTTTTCCAGTTGCTTGAGATGTTTCATTAGATGTTAACTTCCTCTCTTTTCGTTGTCTTGAGGAAGGGTTGCAGTGCTATAAAAATCCCTCTTAGGACTGCCTTTGTGGTATCCCAGAGGTTCTAATAATTCATGTCTTTATTATCATTTTGTTCTAATAATTTGATAATTTGTTTTTTAATCTTGTCTATGACCCAGCTATCTTTCAGCAAAAGGCTATTTAACTTCCATGTTTTTGTATGAGTATGCAGGTTCTTGTTTTTACTGAGTTCAACTTTTATTCCATGGTGGTCCGAGAAGATGTAAGGAATAATTTCTATTCCTTTAAATTTACTGAGGTTAGACTTGTGACCTAAGCTGTGATCAATTTTTGAGTATGTTCTATGGGCTGATGAGAATTTTGTGCATTCAGTTGTATTGGGATAAAATGTTCTGTAGATATCTGTTAAATTCAAATGTTGGATGGTTAGGTTTAAATCTAAAATGTCTTTGCTCAGTTTCTTATTGGAGGATCTATCTAACACTGCCAAAGGAGTGTTAAAATCTTCGACTATTATGGAGCTTGAGGAAATCAAGATGCTCATGTCTGTTAGTTTCTCTTACAAATTGGAGTGCATTTTGGTTGGATGCATAAATATTAATAATTGAAATCTCATCATATTGAGTAGTACACTGAACAAATATGAAGTGACCATCTTTATCCTTCCTTACTTTTGTTGGTTGAAAGCCTATTGTATCTGCAAATAAAATTGCAACACCTGCTTTTTTTTTTATTTCCATTTGCCTGAAATATGGCCCACCATCCCTTCCCCTGAATCTATATTTATCTTTTAAGATAAGATGAGATTCTTGTATGCAGCAGATGTCTGCCCTGAGTTTTTGTATTCAGTCAGTGAACCTGTACCTCTTTAGAGGACAGTTTTAGCCATTCACATTAATGGAGAATATTGATAAGCCTGGTAAAAATTTGGGTATCAAGTGTTTTGAAAGACCACTGGACATTTTTAATCCTTTCTCCATGGTGAAAGTTGGAGTTTGATCAAAAGGTTCTGAGTGAGTTTACTTTTGTGGTAGAGGATTGTGCTGGTCATTATGGAGGATAGGTCTAAGAGTATTCTGAAGATCTGGTTTAATTATGGCAAATTTCTTCAACATGTAAATGTCATTAAAGTATTTAATTTCTGCATCCTAAATGAAACTCAATTTAGCTGGATACAGAATCCTAGGTTGAAAGTTATTTTGTTTTCGGAGATTAAAAGTTGAAGACCATCCTTTTCTGGCTTGAAAGGTTTCAGCAGAGAGATCGGCAGTCATTCTAATATTCTTCCCTTTGTAGGTTATGGTTTTCTTATGTCTGGCTGCTTTCAGAATTTTCTCCTCCATATTACCTTTAGTAAAGTTAATTATGATGTGCCTGGGGGATCTTATTTGGGTTGAGTCATGCTGGGGTTATGAAACTCTCTGCTATCTAAATTTCAGAATCTATTGCCATGTCTGGAAAATTCTCTTTCATAATTTCATGGAGAAGACCTTCTGTGCCTTGCAAAGCCACTTCATCACTTTCAGGGATTCCAATGAGGTGGATATTAGCCCACTTTGAATTATCCCAGAGCTCTCTGAGAGAATGATTTATTTTTTTTTTTAATTTTTTTTTTTTTTTTTTTTGTTTTTTTTTTTTGCTCTCCATTTCTCTTCCTCTTTGAGAGTTTGGAAGCATTCAAAAGCTTTGTCTTCAATGTCAGAAATCCTTTCTTCTGCTTGCTTCACTCTGTTACTGAGGGATTTTACTGTATTTGTCAGATCTTCGAGGGCTGCAAATTCTTGCTTCAATGTGTCAAAATCTTTGGTGATCTTGTCTTTAAATTCATTGAATTCATGAGACAACTTTTGAATTTCTCCTGGAATTTCTAATTCCCACTTTTCCTTCATTCTATTAATCTTGCAATTAATACTCTGAACTCAATTTCTGACATCTTGGCCATCTGTTTATGAATGGGATCTTCATTTACGTCTGCCATATCTTTCCTTGGGGGGTTAGGTTGATCTTCTCTGGTTATTCATGTTACCAGAGATTTCTCACTGATTTTACCCCATGATTATTTTTACACCATTTGACTGGATGAGTGGATAAAAAAAAAGTTGAGTTTGGGTTTCCAGGAGTAGTGATTAACCAGTTCTTTGCCCAAAAGCTGGGACTGGTGTATGTATTTTTTCCCCTGGAGCTTTGCTAAGGATCTGTACGGTGCCATGGCCTGAGAAACTGAGGACCTGCTTGGGTGTCGTGTGGCTATGTGGCTTTGTCTTGTTTGCAGCTGGTATCTGTCCATTCCTAATGAATCAGTTACTCTAGGTTGAAGTCTCAGCTGTGGAGAAATACTAGCAATTAAGTCACCCTGCTCTCCACAGGCAACAATTGGAAAAGGAAAATCAAACTTTCCTACAACCACACACACAGGGTACTACTTGGATATTCCTCAGGTGATTGGACCAGTTCAAGAGATTCAAATCAATTGTCTCAATCACCACCTGTCTCAGGTGAGAGAGTTTAAAAGGTCTCTGGTAACTAGATTGCAGAGGCCTTCTGACAACTCAACTCAAATATGACTTGCTCCAGTGCTCTGTGAGGTTACGAGGACCCATCCAGCAAATAGATTAGTCTGGGAAGGTTGATGCTTCCATCCCCACCTTGCACCTCTGTCACACCCAGTCACTGATAACCCCACAGGACTATGACACAGTTGCCTCCAATGAGTAGATACTCCAGGGATTTGCACCTGCCTGAATCACAAGGAGATCTATATCTCCTCAGCCAGGCCACTGCTTTCTGCCACTATCCGGCAGGGGAAGGTGAGGCCTTACAACCTGAGGTGCTTGGTGGAGGCTGGGGCTGTTCACTCAGTTCCAGTCCCACCCCTGATTGATGCTACTGACAGAACGGAACAACTTTGCTGAATTTGTTTCTGTTCCTACTAAATTCCCAGGGCCTGCATTTCAGTCCCAGATCTTTTCTGCCAGTGGCAACCACTAGAGAAGATACCCGGCCTCCTATGGTTTCCCAGAGGGACAGGAGGTGTGACTCGGGAATATCCAGGGGTGAGCCCTTTTGTTGCCAAAAAATGGCTGCTGCTCTGTGCCTCAGGGCACCACTGCTCCTGTTGGTCCCTCTCAGCCAACCATCCTCTCCTCATTCCCATGCCGCAGAATCAGCACTCTCTTTATTATTTCTGATTGGGGTTACTAGAGACTTTACTTTTCTGTTTCTAATTAGTCTGGTTAAAGGTTTATCTATTTTAATTATTTAAGAAAAACAATTTTTTGTTTTGTTAATTTTCTAAATTATTTTTTTTTGTCTTCAATTGCATTAATTTTTTATTTAATTTTCATTATTCTGCTGGGTATAGGGTTACATTGTAATTCTTTTTTCTATTCCATAATTTGCTTTGTAAATATGTCAATAGGCTCACTTTATTTTTTTCAAATATAGGTGTCTAGTGTAATAAATATTTCTCTGAGTACTGCTGTTGCTATATCTCACAGGTTTTGGTAACTTGTATCTTCATTGTTGTAAGTTTGAGGAATTTCAATATTGCCTATTTTTTCTCTTTCTGAATCCCACTATCATTCAGCATAAGGTGTTTAATTTCCATGACTTTGTATGGGGAAAAACACTTTTGTTAGAGATAAGATATGATTTCTATTCCTTTAATTTGGCTGAGGTTGATTTGTATCCTAGGTTGTAATCTACTTTGGAGTCTGACAAGAAAAAAGTATATTCTTTTGCATTGGGATGATATGTTCTGTATTTGTCTATTAATCCCATTTGTTTAAGTCACATTTAAGTACTTTGTATCCTTGTTTAATTTCTATTTAGAGGATCTGTTCAGTTCCATCAGAGGGGTGTTAAAGTCCCCAGCTATAATGATTTTATGGTAAATCATATTGCTCAGACCCCTCAAGGTCTGTTTCATAAATCTGAAAGCATTTATGTTAGCTGCATAAATATTTAAAATTGTGTTGTCTTTTTGCTTTATTGTTCCTTTGACCAGTATGAAGTGTCCATCTTTGTCTTTCTTAACTAAAATTTCTTTGAATCCACTTGTATATGAGAATAAGATTTCAACCCTTCCTTTTTCATTTGTTTGAAATACTGTTTTCCATACCTTAACCCTGATCTTGATTTGTTCTTAAGAGCTAGTTATGTTTCCTAGAGACAGCATATTGATGGCTTGTGTTTTTTCATCTATTCAGTGGGGGAGATTCAACACATTGATGTTTATTAAGGGTCTCAATAAGGATCATTGAATTTTATTTATCTTGTTATGAGAAAGTCTGTTGTGTAGTTTTATCCTTTGTGCCATTGTGGAAGCTAAGTTTTGGCTTTTGGCTTCTAGTTGTTTATTTTGGTGGTGGTCCATTGTGGTGTTCAATTGAGAATAGGTCTGAGTATTTCCTATGTAACTGGTCTTCTTGTGGCAAATTTCCTCAGTGCTAGAATATCTGCAAAAGATTGATTTCTCCATCAGTTTTGAAGCTTAGTTTAGCAGGATACTGGATTCTAGACTGAACATTATTTTGTTTAAGGATATTGAATATGGCTGAGCATGCTCTTCTGGCTTGAAAAGTTTCAGTTGAAAAGTCTTCTGCCATCCTAATAGCTCTGTCCTTGTAAGTCAGTTGACACTCATTCCTAACTTCTTGCAGAATTTTCTCCTTCATCTTGACTTTGGACAGGTTCATTACAATGAGTCTTGGAGATGCTCTGTTAGAGTTGAGATGACCCAGGGTTATATGTCTACCTGAAAGTAGTGTGTTGTGATCTTTAGTAAAACATGGGAAGTTTTCATTTATTATAGTCTCCTTTAGGGTTTCCATACCTTTGGGACAATCATCTTCCCCTTCAGGGATTCCTATTATTCATGTGTTTGAACAGTTCATGAAGTCTCATAGTTCTCTAAGAGCCTGTTCTGCTTTTTCTTTGTTTGTTTGTTTGTTTTTTCTGCATCTGTAACTACCTAGGTTAACTTGAATACTTCATCCTCTAGCTCTGAAATTTTTCTTCTTCATGGTCTAATCTATTTTTTGATACTTTCTACTGCATCTTCACATTCCATGATTGTCTTCTTCATTTCCTTAAGCTCATCCATGTCCTTTATATATTCTACATATTTCTCTTCTGACTTTTGGTTCTTTCTTTCCATTTTCTTGGCCATTCCCTTTATTGTCTTAATCATCCATATTTAAATTCCTTTTATGTCAAATACAATAATGCTTTATAAGAGGAGACATCTGTGAAAGCTGCTTCATGGTCCCTTAGAGGAGTTGCTTTATTTTGGTTTTTCATGGTTCCCAAATTTTTCTGTTCATTCCTCTTCATGTGTGCTTTCTTCTTGTTCACCTCCATGGGTTCCTTTTTCCTTTTCATTCCTCTTTTGCTTCAAATTATCTTGTCTCAGAGTTTAGGTGATGAAAAAGCCTCTTGGTATGTGGCCAAAAGGAGAAGAAAGGTAAAGAGTGAGCAGGGAAAAACAAAAGGAGAAGAAAGAAAGAGAAAAAAAGAAGTAAAAATTAAAAGAAAAGAAAAGGGGGGGGGGATGAAGGAGGAGTAACAGGAAAAAAAAAAAAAAACTTGAAGAACAATAGAAATGGAAGCCAGGAAGAGAGGATGACATTAATATATGACATAATGATAGAAAACATTATATTGTTCAGCACTGTGCTAAGGGCACTCCTGTAACTCAAGGATTTTGAGGGGCTGGTCTGGGTGGGTTCCTTGAAATCAGGAGCTCCTTACCAGCCTGAAAGAAGCCAGACTCTTCCTCTGCCAAAAATTGGAAAAGGAAGAAAAAGAGGAAAAACCAAAAACAAGAAGGAAAAGTTAAGTAGGGATAAAAACAAAACAGAAAAATTCTGCAGGATGATCTTTCCAATATTAGTGTTCCAAGGACAAAGGTAGAAGGTCTCCTAGACCCCTTGAGCTAGACTATTGCTGTGGCCTACCTGCTAGACCACAGCTGTCACCCCAGCTCTCAGCAAAAAAAAAAAAAAGATAGAAGAAGTAATAGAATAATAACAGATAAAGGAAACTAAAAACACAGCTGTATCTAATAAAGGAGAGAGAGGGAAGTGGAGTAAAGAAAGAAAGGAGAGGAAAAAAAAAGTAAGAAAGACTTAACTTGGCTCGATGCCTGTAGTTCAGCAGCTAGGACACCAGCCACATACACCAGAGCTATAGGTTTCAAATCCAGCCTAGGCCTGCCAAACAACAATGGCAACTATAACAAAAAAATGACCAAGTGTTGTGTGAGCTCCTGTAGTCCCAGCTACTTGGGAAGCTGAGGGAAGAGAATTGCTTAAGCCCAAGAGTTTGAGGTTGCTGTGAGCTGTAATGCCATGGCACTCTACCAAGGGTGATAGCTTGAGATTTTGTCTTTAAAAAAAAAAAAAAAAAAACTTGACTGTTGCAGAAGCAATTTATGATGAAGAGATGAGAAAGATAGAATCATCTCTATCCAAAGAGAGAATGTAGAGGAGTGAAATAGGGAGAAAGAATAAACAAGGCTAAAATACTGTAACCAAAAAATACAGGAGCCCTACCTCTTGATGAAAGTAAAAATGGAAGTTAAGAAATTAACCAACCGAACAAATTAGCAAAAACCAAAACACACCTGTACAAAACAACAAAAAGCTCTAATAACCAAAAATAAGCAAACTCAGCAACAAATAAATGAAAAAACAAAAATGAAAAAATATGAACAAGAAGAATAAAAAAGAAAAAAATCGGTAAAAAATAATTATATTTTATATATGTTATATTATGTTAAAATATAATAGTGGTCTGAAGGTCTGCCTCTGCAGATCCCAGAGTGTTTGGCAATTTGCTGAGAGATCTGGACATTGTGTGGGCAGATATTATATATTATATGTAGGTGGTGAAGGGTCTGACTTTAGCAGAAATATATTTGAGTTGCAACATTTTGCCAGGACACCAAGTGGCACTGTAGCTTCAGGGGATGGACAATACCATTGGTCACCTTTCTCTAATTCCCAGGCTAGACCTGTTTCCCAACTTAATTGTCCACGGTGCTGACATAATTATTTCTTCAGTATTCAGGCCCTCCTGGGTTGGGATCTCAAAGCTCTCCAGAGTCCTTCAAAGGCAGATCTCACCATGCTCTTAGACAACAGTTCCAGTGGGGAGCAGTAGTCCCTGAGCCTGTCATAATGGGAGGCCTGATCCCAGCAAACAGAACTCAGAAGGGTGTGTCCCTGTAGGAGGCATTCCTTCATGACCTTCTCACCCCAGGTTGAGAATTCTAATCAGATTGTCCTGGGCAGTACAATCACTGCTCAACAGGGAGTGTTCAAAGGGTCTCCAGTGTCTGATAGTAGCAATCCACAGGCAGTTCCATTCCAAAAACCCAAGAGGATGGAACCTGGTCCCCTCTAGTGACTAGAAAATTTAGAAAAGTCACCCACTTGTTTCAGCACCTCCACCCACTGTGGCATCACATCTCCTTCTCACATGCATCCTCTATCCCTTCACCTCCCTGCCTCCACTTGAGTCACTGTTTTTGTGCTGCTGTCTAGCAGCCCACACAATGTCCAGATCTCTCAGTGAATTGCCAAACACCTTGGGCTCTGCAGAGGCAGACCTTCAGATCACTAAGCAAAAGAGGAAGGGTGGACTGGGAGTTCAGAATTGGAGAGAAAATATTTGTTATATTTTATGCCTGGCAAGATGATGCCTAGGCATAAAAAACCTCTCTGGAGAAGGAGGCCTGGTGTTTATCAGCTTTCTCCTGTGGGTTAAAATGAGAGGTCTTTTGTTTTCTGCTTGCCTGCAGAGATCTCACATTAAGCCTCCTACTTGGGGGAGGAGTCTTTCATTCTCTTGGCATGAGCTTTGTACCTGGAATCTGTTTTGTTGGAGTCACAGCTTACCTCAGCAGAGATGATATTCATTTGTCTATCCTCTTTCCTAATTCAGCTCCCCACCTTCAGCTTCACTGATTCCATTCTGTTCACCATCTCTCCTTGAACAGGAGCCTCTGGAGAAAACTGCCTCTAGTCAGCCATCTTACTTCCTCTCCCTTAATTAAGATTTTTAAAGGGAATTAGATTCACCTTCTGGAACCAATGATCCCTTAAATTGACACCCTTCATACCATGGGAACTGCTTTCAACTGACCGACATGTCTGACTTAAATTTGAGATCAACTTATCATAAGAACATTTTCACTAGAATAGTTATTGCAGCTCAACTCACAATTGCCGAGACATTGAAGCAACCCAAGTGTCCATCAACCTGTGAGTAGATTAACAAACTGTGGTATATGTATACCATGGAGTGCTATTCAGCCAATGAGAAAAGATGAAGACTTTACATGTTTTTGTTTACCTAGATGGAGTTGAAGCATTTTTCTTCTTAGTAAAGTACCACAAGAATGGAAAAACAAGTATCCAATGTACTCAATACTAATATGAAACCAATATATAAACAATTACACGCCCACAAAAAAGAAAAACACAAGTATATTCTAGCAAGAGGGAGGGGAGAGGAGAAAAGAGGCAAAGGCAGGAGAGGGAATGATTGGGTTCTCACCTAATCAGCACATCCCCTGGATGAAGGGCTCAAATAAACTTGAATTCTACCTTAGAAATAAAAACAATGTGACCTAAATATTTGTACCCTCATATTAATCTGAAATTTTTTAAAAAGAATATTTGCAAATAAACAGTTTGAGTTCTCCAAAGAAAAAATGGATAAATTATATGAATAAATATTTTTACAGCATAAAAAAGAATTGACACTGAATGAGTGAAAGAATGTTTAATTTTATTATAAATCAGGAAAATGCAAATTATATATTAAATTATATATATGATGTTATTTCTCAATCAACTAATTAGAAAAACTGAAATTTTATTAATACCAGGTATTAGGGTAAAAGATAAGAACATTCATGCACTTAAGATCTAGTTAGTTAGTTTCTAGATGCATAAATACTAATTTGAATGATTTCCATTTCTACAGATTGTAAATGTGAGTAGTAATACTCAAAATAACTGCTGTCGTGGCCAGGGAAGTTTTTATGTGTACAAGACGTTTAGAGACAATGACAACTGACCACTAAATTCTCCCTCCCAACCTCAGCCATTGGAACAAACAAGTATTCCTTACACATTTCTGAGGCCCCTTGAAGTGATAAACTCACACTTGCATAAGACTTATTTCATGGACCAGTGGTAACACTTGTTTGTTAGGTCCTAGATCATCATGTTTTGGAGAGCTCACGTAAATCACCCCCAATCTGCCAAGATCAATATTTGTGCATCTCATTATTCCTTTCCTCCATTCAGAACAATGTTGGCCATGGGAGACTGAGACCTCACTTGCTCTTCCAGATGAGTTTAGGAAAGAATGAAGCTAAACGGTCTGCCAACCCTGATTCTAAAACCTCCTTAGACGCAGCTAACCCAATTTCTGGGGTTTCATGTGGTATCTTTGTTCTGTTTGGTAGCTTATTCTATTTGGTAGCTAAGGCAAAAGGAATGCTAAATGAAATGGTTTGAATTGCCCCCCAAAATTCATATGTTGGAACTTAATCACCAACATTAAAGTATTAAGACTTGGGACCTTTAGAAGATGAAGAATTTGTGGGGGCAGAGCCATAAATGGGATTAAGGTTCTTATAAAAGGGCTTGAGGGAAGGGATTCACTCCCTTCTCCTTGTCTAATATGTGAGAACCAAGCATTCATTTTCTTTTGTATTTTTATTCTCTACCACCTTTTAAGGATGCAGCAAGAAGCCCCTGACCAGACACCAAATGCTGCTTCCTTGATCTTGGACTTCCCCACCTCCAGAACTATGAGAAATAAATGTCTATTATCTTAGACTCAGGTATTTTGCTATAGCAGCACACACGGACTAGGACATACAAGTCCAACAATTAAGCAAACTCATCCTAGAAAAAGTGCCACATATCTCATTGCTCAATATCACTATGGTCACATCTGAAGTACTCCCCTTGGGAAGGTATGCACCAATACCATAACCTAGTCCACCCTTCAAAGCCATTTTGAAACTCTTTTTGGAACAGCCATAAGACCTGTCATAGTAAAAGGTCTGACAATTAAACTTATGAATTTGCCATAGTACATTCAAGTTGGCAGCACTGTACAAACAACTCAGTAAGGTTTCATAACTTTTGTCTATTAATGTCTCACAGTTATGTTCACATTGACATGTGGTGGTGTCTTATTGAGTAGCATTAATTGTTGTGTTTCTTGTATGCCATATGACAACAGCTCTGATGGTCATTCCAGAAAAAGAGTTTCAAAATTGCTCTGAAGGATGGACTACATGCTGGCATCTGTGCACAGCTTCATGAGGGGAGTACTTCAAAGTTGACCATGGTTATATTCAGCAATGAGATATGTAGCACTTTTTCTAGGATGAGTTCTCAAACTTAATTGTCACACATCCTATGTTACCAGGGTTACACGTAAGAAATATCCTAAGAAAGGGAGTTGTTTTTCTTATGAAACCTATATACTAGTTACTCATTTACCAAATCCATTTTAAATCTGAGACAGTTTAAGACAAAATCACATGTATCTTTTTAAAAAGTATAATTTCCCCCAAAGTTAAATATATGAAATGAACATTTGCCAAAGTTGTATTTAACTCCCCCATGAAGGAACCAACAAGATATTAGTGCTGGTTTGAAGAGCTTTTGAGTTGAACAGGGCCTTTTATGGACCTCTGGGAAAGTCATACTAAAATAAATGCCATTAGTTTTCATTTTTACTTCAGGATTTTGTTTGTCTTATGAGGAATGTTTGGTCTTTGTTCTCAGTTTTTGACATAGAGCTCTCAAAACCCTTGTAATTACCTGAGTGATGATAGTGATGAAAGACAAGAATTGCCTAATTAGAACAAAAAAGTTCTTATCACTATTATTACTCAGGAAATTACAAAGGTTTTTAACTCCTGGCAGGGCCCTACATCTCTTCCAGATGGGGGCATGTCGGAAAGATCAAGCCTTGATCAGAAGCTTGGAACATTCAGCACCATTCCCCAACTTTTGGAGAGAGAAAAGATGCTGGAGATTGGGTTAAATCACCAAGAGCCACAGTCATGCCTACCCAATGAAACCTTCACAAAAATCCCTTCATTAAGGATTTAGGGACCTTCTGAGTTGGAAAAGACTTATAGGTGACCAGAGGGAATTACAACTTCACTGAACAGGGGCTCCAGCACTTCGGACCCTTCTGAACCTTGTCAGATGTGTTTTCATCTGACTGTTCATTTGCACATTGTACATGTATGATAAACTATCATTGTAAGTACAAAATGTTTCTTACTTCTGTGAGTCATTCTATCAAATGATAAAACCTGAAGGAAGATGGCTGTGGGAACCTTTGACTTTGTAGCCATGTCATGAGCAGTGTGGGTGAACTGAGAACCCCACACTTGGGGCTGCCATCTTATGGGACTGAGGTTTTCAGCTTGTTAAGTCTGATGCTAACTCCAGGTAGTTAGTGTGAGGATTGAATTGGATTGTAGGACACTTAGTTGGTGTCAGAGAGTTGGGGAAATGGTGTTGGATAAGACACCATGTGTTTGATATCAGGAAAAAATACCCTGTTGCTTTTGGTTTTGTTTCCAGTTTGGCTTGGACAGAAACTATTTGCATCTCTAGTTGACACAAATATATGTATTAACATACAACTTCACAAATTCTGGGTCCTAATTAATAGTAGATAGAAAATCAACCACAGGTGCATTCGCCTGGAGGACTAAATAATCTGTGAACAGAACTATTAAACAATGCTTCTGTATAATGTTGAAAGGACAGACTACCTTCCCTTTGTGTTATTTTCTATTTTAGATTTTTACTAATACTTAGGCCTGAATCACCATTAATTCTTCTTTTGATATATCCTTTTTTCCATTTAAAATAATCACAATGATGATAACAATGAACATCAATAGAGCATGTACTGTGGGCCAGATATTCTTTCAGATGCTTTACAAATATTTCATTTAATCCTTCTTATAATACCTCAAAGTAAGCAATTTTATTATGATTATTTTTTATGAGAGGATTGTGAAGCCTTTTCAAACAGTTATCCAAAATCATGATATGGGTAAGGAATAGAAACAGGATTAAAAACAAAGCAAAACAAACAAACAAAAAACTTCAATGGAGCAAAATTGGGACTCAGTTTATAAGGTATCAAAGCACTGAAACCTAATTCA
The DNA here is from genome assembly GCA_963574355.1 of Loris lydekkerianus. Lineage (NCBI taxonomy): Eukaryota > Metazoa > Chordata > Mammalia > Primates > Lorisidae > Loris > Loris lydekkerianus. Next base: position 32,082 of record CAUYPK010059821.1, read on the forward strand.
GGATAACACTCATATTTATTTATTTATTTATTTATTTATTTATTTATTTATTTAGAGACAGAGTCTCACTACATAGCCCTCTGTAGAGTGCTGTGGCATCACAGCTCACAGCAACCTCAAATTCCTGGGCTTAAGTGATTCTCTTGCCTCAGCCTCCCAGGTAGCTGGGACTACAGGCACCCACCACAATGCCCAGCTATTTTTGTTGTTGTAGTTATTGTTGTTTGACAGGTCCAAGGTGTTTTTGAACCCACTGGCCCCCGTGTATGTGGCTGGCACCTTAGCTGCTGAGCTACAGGCACCAAGCCAGCATTCACTTTTGGATAGTTTATTTAAGACAGTGTTTCTCTAATCATAAGTGGCAAGGCTTCTGAGTGATTCAGATATTCCTTAAAATTTACACAGCTGGATTTGGTGGCTCACACCTGTACTCACAGCACTCTGGGAGGCCAATGTGTGTTGATTGCTTGAGCTTAGAAGTTCAAGACCAGCCTCAGCAGGAGCGAAACCCCCATCTCTACTAAAATGGAAAAACTAGCTAGGTGAGGGCCTAGTGGTGGCAAACTAGTGGTGAGTGCCTATAGTCCCAGCTACTCGGAAGACTGAGTCAAGAAGATCACTCAAGCCCAGGAGTCTGAGATTGCAGAGAGCTATAATGTCAAGGCATTCTATACAGGGCAACAGAGTAAGACTCTGTCCTAAAAAAGAAAAAAAAAATTATAGACCACAAATTTAAGGTAATTTAAACATCAAAGTTCTTTCATTCTGCCAACTCATGATAGTTAAATATAGGTATAGTACCTAACAACCATTAACATTGTAAACCTATAAAATATGGAAGTTTATAGATCAAAGGGCTGTTTGGAAGTTTAAATAAAATCCATGTACATGAATGTAAAATTCTGAGCATGCAGAAATGCTCCATAAACAAAATCTGTTATTATTGTCATCCTACAATTTAAAAAATAATGTTTCTTTTATTTTTTTTCCTTCAGGCAATTAAGTCACTTTTTTTAGTTTAAGGATTATCAATGAAGATAATATAGTTTTTGTCTCAACTGACTCATTCTGTGCATTTTCTGTGTCTACCAATGACACATCTTTTCAACTTCCCATTCACAGTGCTTTTGCTTTCAGCAAAACCTGGATGCTAACTTAGTACAATGCATTCCTTTTTCTCTAGGAAACTTTCAATTCTGGTTTCCCTTGATTTAAAGTATCAGTGCAACAAGGAAGGTGTTTTGTATATGGAGGAAGCTTCCAGAGGTCATATGGGACTTTTTGCTAAATAAAGCATGATGTCAGGAGCACAAAGCAGTATCCACAACATCAATGTGATCAAATATTTCTAACCAACTCATTGGAAAGACCCAGTCCTATATATGTCTCATTGACTATGATTCTTTACCACAAAGGTGAGTCCAATTTTATTGATACTTATTTTTTAATTATATTAGGAAGTAATTTCAAATTATTCATATTTATTATGAATTTGGTATTTTACATGTGAATTTTGAATGGCAAAGAAGCCTTTGTAAAATTGCATACACAGGTAATATGAAGTAAAATTCCCCCTCTTGTCCATGTGATTTTCTAAAAATATAATATGCAGTCTTTGTCCATTCAGACCAAAACTCTTTCTGAATAAGCAGTCAATTCAGTCAAAAAATTGAATTCATTTTAGGGAATTTTTTCAGTGAACTATGTGGCTGCTTCTAGGATTTCTCCATGTTATATAAACAGCTGGTGGACATAGAGACACTGTTTACATAGTGCAGGGTGGCAGAAGGAAGAGAAAAGATTGTTAAAAGAAATTCTAATAGTCTAGACCAATGACCTGTGTGTGTTTTCAAGTAAGTATGAATGTGGGGAAGGAAACTGTAATGAATTTACCTATCAGCATCAGAAAGGGCAAGGTTTTGCAATTAAAGGTACAAAGGTCCTCAAGTTTTGATTAGATTGGCCTGGGATGAATTAACAATTTAGGGGAAAATATACTGTTAAAATAATGAAAAAGGAAAAATGCACATATACGTGCATTCGTGTATAAACAAAAAATTATAGATCACCTATTTCTGGAAGGGAAAAATTTCTTCCAGTTCTGTAAAGAATACACAGGGTAGCCATAAAGTTTTTGTGCAATTTTAAATAGTGTGCAATTTTAAATTGCACATGAACTTTATGGCCACCCTGTATATAATTTTTAAATATATTTTGTTTAACTCTAGCTATTCTACTTAATAGCTTAGAAGTAATTCGGTCTACCAATTGACCTAAAGAACTATTTATAAATATATTTGCTTATACATATTTTCTGAGCTAATTGAATTAATTATCTTTTAATGGAGGAATAAATTTTACCAATCAAAAGCAACTTTATATCAAAAAAGCTAAAAAAAAATTATACAAAAATTGCTTTGAATAATTATTAGTAAAAATGATCAGGCATCATTATCTCTGCATGCCCAAAAGAAGAATTAAGCAATGCATTTAAACTATTTTTTATTAATTTATCTGACTGTGATAGCATGCTAAAAAGCTTAATTTATCACAATATTACATATCATTTTTTACAGTATATGAGGATAATACAGATTCACTTGTGTTATTTGTTGCATTTTCACTTTAAAGAGACAAAGTTAGAAATTAAAGTGATATTTTTATCTAGACACACACTTTATTGTGTATGTAATGGTTAATCTATTTATCTCTCTCTATCCCCTCTCTTCCATACACTCCTCTACCTCTATTTCTGGAGTAAGAATATTTAGTTTTGAAAAACCATAACCATTTAGAATATGGAGTTCATTCTTTTCAAATCTTAGAATTTTACCTTCATGTTGCCATAGTATTCAGATCAAAAGATCTAACTGACATTTTATGCTATGACTTTCAAGCTTCTGAATATGTGAAAGATTATAATATATAATAATTATATAATTAATATTCTTAACATAATTAATTTAATTTTTCTAGACTGAAACAATAAAAAGTTGTTTTAATATACAAATGACTTGGGAAGCCATTTCAAAACTCTTCACATGAAAAGATCAATTAATTCCTTTGGAAGTTTACAATTTAATATATATAAGTAAACAAAACAAAAGAAAGAAGATTAAGTAACAAAATTGCTCCTCATCCCAAAGATACAAAATGACAGCAATGATTCTTTTTTCCCCAGTGATTTAATGTTTATTTTTAGCACATATTAAACTTCACATGTAACCACTCAGATAGGGATCTGGAGAGAAGGGAACTCCACCTGTACAGTCTTGGACTCAAAAATGGGATGAATTTCCTAGAGGGCAAATGAGATCATTTTTTACAGAAAAATCTGTGAATGCTGAAAAATGTTATTCCAAATACTAACTAAACTCATGTCCCATACACCTATTGTAATTTTGAAAAAGCTGAGTAACTGGTGATAATAATAATAATTGCTATTATTTTTGAAATAGGGTCTCAATCTGTCACCAAAGCTGAAACACAGTGGTGTGATTATTCCCCCCATGCAGCTTTTAACTTCTGGGCTCAAGGCTTCCTCTTTCAGCATCCTGAACAGCTTTGACTATAGGTGCATACCATCATGCCCTGCTTATTTTTAAAAAAAATTTTAGAGTTGGTCTTAACCTTCTGGACTCAGTGATGTCTTCCACCTCAGCCTCTGGAGTAACTGGGATTAGAGATACAGGGGCAGCAATGATTTCTTAAACCAGGATTTCTTTATCCCAAGTCTTTGTACTCACTTATCCAGGTGTGCTGCATCAATGAGATTGGTCCAAGATAGTTTAAAGTTTCAATAGAGACAGTGGCAGCCTAAGGTCGAGGAGTCAGAGGACTGTGGCAACAATCTGAGAAAGATAATTTAAATATTATATAAAACAAGAGACTGCATATATTTACAAGGTAGGAAGAAGATAGTGCCGATCAACAAGGCTTGGCAAAGACTGAATTAAGTCATTGCTAATTGGGGGAGGGGGATTGCCCTAAAATTTTTATTTCTCATGTAGCCAATGTGCTGGTGTTACTGTATGTCATTGGGTCCCTTTGCATCTAAATGCTTGTGTGGTGGACACAACAATTTAATGAGCCACTAACATTGCCTTTCAGCAGGTCCCTGAATGAGACCACCTATGTGTGGGATAACCCTGCAAGAAATGTGTTCTGTCTACCACCTAAACTTTATACCTTTAGGATAATCACAAAATCAGACCATGATTAAAAAGCAGAATCTATAATCAATGACTAGGAAAATTGTACACAAGATCAAAGATCTTAACGTCTTTATAGTTTTGAATTAAATGATGCTGAAACTGTCTGTACCAGAAAGAGGTCTACAGTCCTGCGTATATACAAAAATGATGCATTTGTGCATTTTTCTGCTAATGAAAGAATTAGAAGCTCTGTGCTCTCTGTCTCATTAAGAGTTTCCAAGATTTGTGCAAAATTTTAAAATGTTAAACACTAAAATATTGCTTTTATGCTCAGTTTATAACAACTCTCAATCTGCAAAATCCTTCAAATGAAGTTGTATTCACTTTTTCGGGCTCACTCATTTTGAGTGTGTTGCTCAAGAAAGAAAATTCATTTTGTAAAACACTCAAAACATCTTAAAGAGAAAAGCCAAATATTAATATAGATTTTTCTGAAAAAATTTTTCCAAGTCTTTTTGAAGCTTGCCTGTGATTAGTAATAATGTTCCATAGAGATGAAACCATTTAAAAATTATTTCTTTGTCCTTTTCATCACCTTACTACTTATTGTAGTTATTGCTATTCTCTCTCAGCATTTATCAATATCAAAGATATTCTGGTGCCTATTTTTTTCAAATTCATCTGGCTCCTCTAGGTCTCCATGGCTGTATATTATTTATTTACTTTTTATTTTATTTTATTTTATTTTATTTTATTTTATTTTATTTTATTTTTTTTTGAGACAGAGTCTTATTCTGTCACCCTGGTTAGAGTGCTGTGGTATCATAGTTTACAGAAACCTTAAACTCTTGGGCTCAAGAAATCCTTTTGCTTCAGTCTCCTAAGGTTCCTGCCACACGCCTGGCTTGTTTTTCTATTTTTTGTAGAGATGGAGTCTCATTCTTGCTCAGGCTGGTCTCAAATTCCTGAGCTCAGGCTATTCATTCACCTCAACCTCCCAGAGCACTAGGAATTCAGGCGTGAGCCACAATGCCTGGCCTCCATGACTATATATTGTATGTAAAATGTTGTGTACAGCATGTCTACAAGCCCAGTAAGGTTGAGAAGAAACTTTGCAATATATTTCTTTTAATTACAGTGGGCAGATGCCAAAGGTTTCAAAGCAGGAGGAGATGAAGCAAAGTCCCTGCACTTTAAAAACCAGGCAAATAAAAAGTGATTTAGTGAGAGGAAAAATAAAAATATCAATTATATGGAATATTATTATTGTTTTTGTTCAAAGAAAGAATTTGTTTTATTTATACTCATAAATTCCATTCTGCGGTTCTTGGAACTCACAGTAAAACAGTTGTAACTTCTCGCTTATTTTGAAAGGGCCTAATTTAAATATGTTTCAGTTTCAAAAAGTTGACTATAAATCATCTGTGACTTAAATCCAAATAAGAAGTTTTATATCAACATTTATTCTGTCAACTGTTTTTTTATTTCAATATGAATAACAAAATCACCATAATAGTAATATAAATAACATAAAAATAATAAAAGTAATTTTTATCATTATTTAATCTTTGACATCCCCCTCCACTAAGGGTACATACACTGTTTGCCTTTGTAAAGTAAATTTTAACCTGTAGTTGCATCCTTCACCTAGGAAATGTGCTGTATACCCACAAACTGAGAAGGAACCCACTGACCCCTTTCCTTCTCCCCACTTGGATTTAGTTGAGTTGTTCTCTTATGTGAGCACATTGTTAATCTACAAGTTTCAAATTAGTATGGAGTACACCCAGTGTTTGTGTTTCTATTCTTGTGACACTCAGGAGAGTGTTCTCTAAATCCATCCAAGTTGTAACAAAGGATACAAAATCTCCATCTTCTTATAGCTGTATAGTATTCCATGGTATACATACCACAGATTTTTAATCCATTCTTGTGTTGAAGGGCTCTTGCTTCCACATGTTTGCAATTGTAAATTGGGTTGCTATAATCATTTGAATTCATATACCCTTATGGTAAAATGATCTTTTTTTTATTTTGGGTAGATACCTAGTAATGAAACTGCAGGATCAAATGAAAGGTCTACTTTTAGTTTTTTGAGGATTTTCCATACTTCTTTCCATAAAAGCTGAACTAATTCACATTCCCAGCAGCAGTGCAGAAATGTTCTATTCTCTCTGCACCCATGCTAATATCTGCTTTTTGGGTATTTTTTGATGTAGGCCATTCTCAGTGGGGTTAGGTGATATCTCAAAGTGATTTTGACTTTCATTTTTCTGATAACTAGAGATGGTGAGCATTTTTAGATTTGCTGGCCATTTGTCCTCATGAGAAAAGATTCTGTTTATGTCTCTTACCCAGATTTTAATAGGGTTGTTTGGGCCTTTTGTTGTTGATTTGCTTGAGTTTTTTTGTAGATTCTGATTATTAGCCCTTCATTGGATTTGTACCATGATTTGTTTTGATCTACAAATATGCTCCTATGTGAAATATGTACTTGACTTCAGTTAAAACATTGAAAAGTTTTTAAAAAGCATTAAAAAGTTGATTTATAATGTCAGACCAAGAAAAGTCATATTAACTGAAAGGTAGGGCTTTGAGTCAGGACCTTTTATTCCAATATTTTTAATGATACATGCACTCAAACCAATATTTTTAATGATAAAAGCCCTTTCCTTCTTCATGTTTCCATTTGCAGTGTCACACTGGTAGAAATTATGGGGAAGAGAAACAACACCTCAGACTTCATTCTCCTGGGACTCTTTACACACACAAGGCCCCACCTTTTTCTTTTTGCTGTGGTGCAGACAATAGCCATTGCTTCTATCATGGGCAATGCCATCATGCTTCTCCTGATTCACCAGGATCATCGGCTCCATACACCCATGTACTTTCTACTGAGTCAACTCTCCTTCATGGATGTGATGCTGGTTTTCACCATTGTGCCCAGAATGACTACTGGCTTTCTAACTGGCAAGAAGTCCATCTCCCCTGCTGGTTGTGGGTTACAGATTTTTGTCTCACTCACTCTGGGTGGTGGAGAAAGTTTTCTCTTAGCAGCAATGTCCTATGACCGCTGTGTGGCTGTATGCCACCCATTGAGATACCCAGTCCTCATGAGCCAGCAGTTATGCCTTAGAATGACTTTGGGGTCTTGGTCCCTGGGGGCAGCTGATGGGCTCGTGCAGGCGGTTACTACCCTGAGCTTCCCATATTGCAGTAGAAGGGAGATCGATCACTTTTTCTGTGAGGCTCCCATGCTGGTGCGTTTGGCTTGCACTGACACATCTGTCTTTGAGAATGTCATGTACATCTGCTGTGTGCTAATGCTCCTGATCCCCTTATCCCTCATCCTGACCTCCTACAGTCTCATCCTCACTGCAGTTCTCCACATGCGTTCCACAGAAGCCCTCAGAAAGGCTTTTGCCACCTGCTCTTCTCACTTGGCTGTGGTGGGACTCTTTTATGGAGCTGCCATGTTTATCTATATGAGACCCAAATCCTACAGATCAGCTGCCCATGATAAGGTGGTGTCAGCCTTCTATACTATCTTCACCCCTATGCTGAACCCCCTCATCTACAGTCTGAGGAACAGAGAGGTCAAGGGAGCTTTGGAAAAGTGGTTGGGGAAATGTATGAACATAAAAACACAGAAAACATAGCCCCACTCTTCATGGTGACTCAGCAAATCAGTCTATGTTTCTGCATTTATTTACATTTTAAATATATTGTAATTCTCTCTCCTTTAGTAAAGCATGAGGAGAAAGTTAAGTTCATTCATCTGTATAATAAAAAATTGTTAAGAATTAAATGAGCCAATTGTGTGAAAATAACCATTTTTGAGCATTTATTTGCTATATTCCATTTTAAGTGATTTCCGTAGATTACTTTGTCCCCTATAAAAGCCACGATATAAGCCTATTGAAATTCTTTCCCACCTTCTAAACAATCAAATAACAGCATAGCACATTAAATATTGTTCACAATATCACAAAGTAGATAAATATTAAAATATAACTCCTGAGTTTGTACTCTAACCTGGAATATTTTATTTCTGACCAGTGATCTATCTTGAATGCTGTTTCTTACATGTATGCTCTACAAAGTTTTAAGAACAAAAGAGGAATTCCACTGAGTACAAATAAAAACATTACTCCTTCGCTGTAGTTTAAAATGTAGACCTGTGACAAAAAGGGAAGTAAACAACTCAAATGTAAAGTGCTATATTGTCACTATCTTTTAATTTTTTTCTGGGTTTTTTACAGTCTGGATTTATTTTATTTTATTTTGTTTATTTTGTACAGACAGAGTCTTACTTTATTGCCCTTGGTAGAATGCTGTGGAATCACACAGCTCACAGCAACCTCCAACTCCTGGGCCCAGGCAATTCTCCTGCCTCAGCCTCCTGAGTAGCTGGGACCAGAGGCCCCTGCCACAACACATGGCTTTTTTTTGTTGTTGCAGTTCGGCGGGAACTAGGTTTGAACTCGCCACCCTCGGTATATGGAGCCAGTGCCCTACCCACTGAGCCACAGGTGCCACCCTGGTTTTATTTTATGTTTATTTATTTATTTATTTTTTATTAAATCATAGCTGCATACATTGATATGATCATGGGGGCATCATACACTAGCTTCACAGACCATTTGACACATTTTCATCACAATAGTTAACATAGCCTTCCTGGCATTTTTCCAGTTACCGTGCCAAGACATTTACATTCCAAATTTACTAAGTTTCACACACACCCTTGTAAGATGCCCCACAGGTGTAATTCCACCAGTACCTCTCCCTCCGCCCACCTCGCCCCTCCCTCCTCTTCCTTTCCCCCTTTCCCCTATTCTTAGGTTGTAACTGGGTTATAGCTTTCATGTGAAAGCCCTAAATTAGTTTCATAGTAGGGCTGAGTACATTGGGTACTTTTTCTTCCATTCTTGAGATACTTTACTAAGAAGAATATGT
>CAUYPK010059822.1:0-77048 GCA_963574355.1 Loris lydekkerianus
ATTTTTTTTTTTTTAATTTTTTTTTATTTTTTGTTCTTTTTTTTAATTCTGTGTTTATTTTTGTTTTTTTTTTTTTTTTTTTTTTTTTTTTTTAACAGTGTAAGATAAGGATTAAGTTTCTTTTGTTTCCCTTTCTATACAGATACCCAGTTACAGCACTGTTTACTGAAAAGACTGTCCTTTTCCTACCAAATTACTATAATACCACTTTAAAAATTAGTTGACTACATATAGGTCTCTTTCAGGAATCTCTATTCTGATTCATTGATATAGAATTATTTAAGAAATATTTATATCATCTTGATTACTGTAGTTTTGTAGAAGGTTTTAAAATTAGGTAGTATAGAATATAAAAATTGTTTCTCTTCTTAAAAATTCTTAAATTCTTAAGTCCAATTCTTAAAATTGATATTTTAACAATATCAAAGTTTCTAATCTATAGACATGGTATAATTCCCCATTTACTTAGGTTTTTATTAACTTCTTCCAACAATATTTTGTAGTTTTCATGGGAGAGATCTTGCAGATGAGTATATTTTTAAATTTTGTATTCTAGTCTTTTCAGACTTTCTTTTGAAAAATTTTTGTCATTTTTTTCAATTTAAAAATTTTATGAATAAATAATAGTTGTACATATTTATGGAGTATATGTGATATTTTGATACAAGTATACAATGTACAATAATTAAATCAGGGTAATTGGGATATCCATCACCTTAAAATTTATCATTTCATTGCCTTGGGAAACATTCCAGTTTTGTTCTGTGAGTTACTTTGACATAGACATAAAATTATTACTGATTATGATCACCTTATTGTACTACAAAACACTAGATCTTATTCCTTCCAGCTCACTTTGGGTGTTTTTATAATACTAATGTATTCATCAACAAACCCTTTTTGTTCACACCCTCTACTATCCTTTGTATCCCCTGGTAACCATTATTCTACTCTCTATATCCATGGGATCAATTGTTCTGTCTCCTACCTATGAAGGAGATCATACTATATTTGGTTTTCTGTGCATGCCATATTTCACTTAATGAAATAACTTCCTGAAGTTCCATTCATGTGGCCACAAATGACACACTTTCTTTCTTTCTAATGCTCAATGGCATTCTCTTATGTATATACACAATACATTTTCTCATTCATCTGTTGCTAAACACTTAGGTTGCTTCCAAATCTTGGCTATTATGAGTAGTGCTGCAATAAACATGGAAGTACAGATCTCGCTTTGATATACTGATTTCCTTCCTTTTGGATACATTCCCAGAAGTAAGACTGTTAGATCATTCTTCACAGAAACAGCAAAACAATAGTAAAGTTTATATGGAACCACAGAAGACCCAGAATAGCTAAAGCAATCCTAAGCAAAATGAACAATACTGAAGGCATCATATTACCTGACTTCAAATTATACTCCCAGGGTATAATGACAAAGCAGTATGGTACTGATGTAAACCCACCTAAAACAATGGGACAGAATAGAGAAGCTAGAAATAAATCCATACATTTACAGTCAACTCATTCTTGACAAAGTAGCCAAGAGCATATATAATACACTGGGGGAAAGAGCAGTCTCCTCAATAAGTGGTTCTGGGAAAATTGAACATCCATCCACAAAATAAGGAAACTAGACCCTTATTTCTTGCTATACAGGGTGTCCATAAAGTTTGTGTGCAGTTTTCTATGTTACACTATTTTAAGTTAGACACAAACTCAATGTCCACCCTGTATATAAAAATCAAATCAAAATGGACAAAAAAGGGTGGTGCCTGTGGCTCAGTGAGTAGATTCTTCTCAATTTTCTTCAAATCTCTTTCTCCCAGAATTCTGTAATCCCTTTCTGTTCTCTGCCCCTGTTAGGATCTAACTTTTAAAGCCTGGGTCCCAATCTAATGCTATTTTTATTTTATTCTACCTGCACATAAAAGAAAAAGCAAGAAAAAAAAAAAAACCCACAGAAAGAGTACAAGTTACAATGAACCATCAAGTTGCTAAACCTAATTCTCAGAAACTTTTAAAAATTAAAAATTCAACCTTAGGGCAGTACCTGTGGCTCAGTGAGTAGGGTGTAGGCCCCATATACTGAGAGTGGTGGATTTGAACCTGGACCCGGCCAAACTGCAACAAAAAAATAGCTGGGTGTTGTGGTGGGGGCCTGTAGTCCCAGCTACTTAAGGGAGGCTGAGGCAAGAGAATCACCTAAGCCCAGGAGCTGGAGGTTTCTGCGAGCTGTGAAGCCATAGCACTCTACTGAGGGCGACAAAGTGAGACTCTCTCCAGAAAAAAAATGGACTAAAGACTTAAATGGAAGACCTGTAACTATAGAATGACTAGGAGAAAACATTGGGGGAAATACTCCAGGATGTTGGTCTGAGCCACCATTCCCAGGTGATAACTAAAAATTGTTGAATTTATGATTATACCATATATACTCGAGTATAACCCAAAATTTGTGCCGAAAAACCCAAACTCAGCAGAAATTTTGTGCCGAAAAAACTCGGCTTATACTCGAGTATATACAGTAATTATAGATTGTCTATTTCTCCTTTAAGTTCTGTCAGGCTTTGGCTCGTGTATTTTGGAGATCTGTTTCTGAGTGTATGTAGATTTAGGACTATTATGTCTTTTTGATGAATTTACCCCTTTTTCATTATAAAATGTTTCACTTTATCTCTCATAATATTTCCTGATCTAAAGTTTACTTTGTCTCATAAGTCTACTCTAACTTTCTTATGATTAATTTTTGAAAGGAGTATATTTTTCTATCCTGTTACTTTTAAACTTCTTTTTTTTTTTTGTAATATTTCACTCTTTCAATAAAATTTTAAGAAATGTCACAATGACATGAGCTTGAAGTATCTCTAGGCATTTTCTTTGATGCTCATGATGTGATACTGGTGATATTATAAACAGCAGAAAAACAGGGGCTCTGCATGACCAAATTATGGAGGCACATGCCTGCTTCTTTCCACAGGAACACACCAAATGGTGATGGTGATGATTGTCTCATACCCACCCCGAAGGAGAGTGACATCATGCAATGTAGCTGTATTCATTTGCCAATGCTTGGCTGCGTTTGATGTGCTGTTTGTCTGTAAGAACTTCAATACACTTCTTAATCATGCTGATACTGGGATTAAACCTAGCTTTTGACTGGCTGATCACCTCTTGAATAAGGACATTGTGCCAAAGCTCTTTTTGTGTTTTCATGGTATGAACATGATAGCAGCTTGGAGATACATTTTCTGGACCTCATCAACAACACTGCTAATCTGCTCCATTTCCTGTGGTATGTCTTTCTGCATTGATGTAGTGATGTTAAAGTTTGTTCTTTAACTGCTAAAGTTCATGTTTAATGAAAATGAAGATTCTGCATCTGTGTCTTTTCTGAGTCATGGTTAATCATTTTCACATCAAATAATGATTTGATTGTTTTTGTCAGTTCCTTTTCATTCATCTGAGTACTGTTGTGAAACTCTTTATAGCTGATGATTTCACTGTTAAAGGCAAGAAGGACTGCCATTTTGTATGTTGTGACCATGGCTATATATGGTTTGCCCAAATAGTTCATTTTAACTTCACTTGTACACTGATAATGTAACCATGTCAGTTTCCTTCCACTAAAATACTGGCTGTAAAATAATTCGAACATCTGCATACTTTTCTCTAATTCCTGGGGAATTGCAAATGTAGATGAAGGACCCTGAGTAAGAGGCCATGCACCAGCCTGTTAGAGCATATGTTTGAAAACTAATTCCCAAATCTATTACTGTGTCTTGGTTTTTGATAAAATTGTCAAACTTATTGTTGAGATCAGCACTGACACTCATATCTGTATACATCTAATATAGATTGCTGGTAACTCATAACCACAGGATTGCTTTAGTTTATTGATCATGGCTTCTTCGGAATCCATAGACATAGATAATCCATGAATTAGATGTTTTGCCAGCATTCTTGCATAGAACTTTTGAAAAATGTTGTTATCAATATATTTGAAAATAGTAATGAAGCTTATGTGTTTGTCTTCTACTTCATACCCAGTCATCCTTTTTGCTGATTTCTTTAGTAAGTCATTACAGTACTTAGCAAACAGTTCAGGTGCTTTGCAAACAGATTTGGGTTCTCTGTAATTACTGATATAAGGACTTTACCCAATGCAGTCATAAAGTCTTTTGATCACCACTCAAAACAGTGTTAATCAGTTGAACAAATTTACCATGTACTTCCAAAACTGATTCCACAAATAGAGTTGGTGTATTTTCCTGAGTAAGGTTACTGGTTGCTCTAAGGCCCTCATCATGGATATGGTTTTGCAGCTCCTGAATCATATGAGGTAAAGAACTGGACACAGCACAGGGTAAGACGTATGTATTTGCCATTCATGTCATTTTTTTCTCTTGTCGAATGAGGTTATGGCTTTCTGTGTGTAAATAAGTGTTCTTCTACTATTTGTTGCTGACATTCATGTATCACTTTAGTATATGAACTTTAGTATATTCGAAAATCGAATTTCTTCAACTTTTAATCTACCTAGAACCTTTTCCATGTACTGTAAGCAGTTTGATTATTGTAATAAATTTGAAGCTTCTTTGTTTATAATATTCTCCTGTTTCAGTCAGAAAGGGAGACTCAAATGTTTCCTGATAAAACTTTAAGGAGAATTTTTTCTTATACTGTTTAACATGTATAAATTAAATTAAATCCATGAATTAGATGTTTTGCCAGCATTCTTGCATAGAACTTTTGAAAAATGTTGTTATCAATATATTTGAAAATAGTAATGAAGCTTATGAGTTTGTCTTCTACTTCATACCCAGTCATCCTTTTTGCTGATTTCTTTAGTAAGATTTAATAACCCCATAGATTACTTTCTGGTTTGGGTTTTCTCCCCCATGATCATTTTTAATTTCTCAGAGCAGAATTCATATAAGAATGGTCTGGAGTGGTTCAACCATCAATTTCCTCCACATATCCAATGATAGCTCTCCTATTTCCATAAGTGGTTCATTCACATCTACACCACCATACCATACTGAAGATCAACATCTGTCAATTTATTCTTTTTAATAAACTACATGTTGAGAAACTATATAAGCAGTCCATATAGTTTATACTCTTGCTATGTTCTTTCCGACACCTGTGATACTTAAGTACTTGTTCTTCAGGCTCCAGAACTGTCTTGTGCAAATGCCGAACATGATTTTCTAAAAAAAAACTTAGTTTCTGTATGAAGACTTTCTCTAAAGGATAGGCCACACCTAAAGCATAGATACCTGAGGAGCAATCTTTCCATGTTGCTCTTTTGATGTATTTCAGTATGATAACAGCTTTGATAGTAGTTAACAGTTTCATGTTTCATCAAAATCTACTACTTTTGGTTTCAAGGACATTGTGCAAGGTTAGGGTTGAATCTGCCTCCATGAAGAAATAAAGCGAAGCCTGGGCAGAACAGGGCTAGTGGGGACAGTGGCAAAGGGGAGAAGGAGGGGCTGATTACGGGATCCATAAAACAATCGTGCTCATGTTTAAATTTCTTGTATCATTTATTTTTAAAGTGGGTTTCTTGGCTCTCACCTGTAATCCTCGCATGGGTGGTGGGAGGATCCCTTGAACTCAGGAGTTCTAGACCAGTCTGAGTTAAGAGCAAGACCCTCATCTCTACTGAAAATAGAAAAAAATGAGCACTGTGGGCCAACTTGTAGTACCAGTTACTCAGGAGGCTGAGCCAGGAGGATCAACAACTTGAACCCAAGAGTTTGAGGTTGCTCAGAGACAGGCTGATGCCACAGCACTCTAGCCTGAGCAATAAAGTAGATTTCTTTCAGACAGCTGATAACTGGGCCTTGCTTTTTCATCTAGTCTCACACTCTCTGTTATTCAAATAGAGGCTTAAGAATATTTGTATTTCATACATATTTACTTATATGTTTGAATTTATTTATATATTTTTTTGAGACAGAGTTTCAAGCTGTTGCCCTGGGTAGAGTGCCGGGGACTCATAGCTCACAGCAACTTCCAACTCTTGGGCTCAAGCCAGCCTCTGGCCTCAGTTTTTCTATTTGTAGTTAGAGACAGGGTCTTGCTTTTGCTTAGGCTGATCTCGAACCTGTGAGCTCAAGCAATCCACCCGCCTCAGCCTCTGAGAGTGCTAGGATTACAGGCGTGAGCCACTGCATCTGGCCCTGAATTTATTTTTTGGATTAAATTTTTGTATATATTTAAGATCTACAACATGATGTTTTAATATAAATTTAATAGTGAAATGATTACTACAGTTAAACCAATTAACATATCTATCATCTTACTTTTTGACTGTTTTTTGGCAAGCGTGCCAAAAATAGACTTTTTAAGCAACTTTGTAGTATGATATATTAACTTCAGTCCCAAAATGTTTGTTAGATCTTCTAGAACTGTTCATCTCATATAACTACAACTTTTCCCCCTTTATCTGTAACTCCCCTTTTGTTCCTTCCTACCTCCAATGGTAACCACTATTCTATTTTTTGTTTTTAGGCATTTGAATCTTTTAAGATTCCCTTTATGAGTGAGATCATGCAGTATTTTTCTCTCTGTGTATGGTTGGGTTTAAATCTATCCCTTTTGTTTTCTGCTTGTCACATTTGTTGTGTTCTTCTTTTGCTGTCTTTTATATTAACTGAGCATTTTTCGGTCTTCTACTTTAACTCCTGTTGGATTATTAACTATATTTCTTTGGATTTTATCTGATTTTTTTTTTGCATTTGTCATAAATTTAGAATATTCACCTTTAAGTTTTCTTAGTCTGTCCTCAAAAATATTAAATTGATATTCTATCACATCTTGCTTAATTATTGTGCAAGAATATACTTTCGTGTATCCCTCCCATGATATTCTATTGTCATAAATTTTACTTCTTCTGTTATAAACTCCACAACACATTGTAATTTTTGCTTTAAATGCTTAGTTGTCTTCTAAAGAAGTATTTTGTTGTTTATTTATTTAGGGAGATAGGGCCTTGTTTTGTATCTTAGGCTGGATGGTAGTGTTGCTATCACTACTCACTGCAACCCTTAAACTCTGGAGTTCAGTGATCCTCCTGCCTCAGCCTCCTAAGTAGCTCAGACTACAGGTGCCTGCCACCATGCCTAGCTAATTTTTGTTATTTTTTGTTTGGATGGGGTTTTACTGTGTTGCCCAGACTGGTCTTGAACTCTCCTGGGTCTCAGTGATCCTCCTACCTCAGCCTTCCAAAGTACTAGGATTACATGTGTGAGCCACTACCCCCAGCCTCTCTTTCAAAGAAGTTTACAAATGAGGTAATGTGGCTTATATTTAACTTACTTTTTAATTATTAAATTATAATATCTGGTCTGTTCTTTTTTATAGATCTATGTTTTATCTGCTATAATTTTGGTTTTATGGAGACATTCTCTTAATATTTCTTACAGTATGTGTATGCTGGTGAAATATTTTCTCAGTTTTTGTCTGCAAAAACAAAGTCTTATTGAAAGAGAGTGTCAGAAGCTGAAATATTGTCTCTTCCCATCAGAATGAGGTGTGGTGTTCACCTCCAGCTCACAATTCCAGTCCTAAAGTTGTTTTTGCTGTTGTCATCATCATCATCATTATTATTATTAATTATTATTATTATTTGAGACAGAGTCTTACTCTGTTGCCCAGGCTAGAGTTTAGTGGCATCAAGATTGTTCACTGCAACCTCAAACTCTTGGGCTCAAGTGATTCTCCTGCTTCAGACCCCCAAAGTGATAGAATTACAGACGTGAACCCAGTCCTAAAGATGTTGTCATTAAAAGCCCAAAGGAGGATTTCCCTTTCCTGGCCTGCCAGCATCAGCAAGACTGAGAATATTGGGGTCTGGGGAGCTACGTCTAGAATGCTGATGTCCTAGTTCTTGCATTCCATTTTGCCATATATGTGGATATATATGGATAAATTATTTATCATAATGATGAGAGTGAAAAATATTTTCTTAACAATTGGAGAAGAAATTGGTACTCTTGGGGCACAGGTTAACAGGGCTACATATTTATGTGTAAATATATATCTATTAAGTGTATATGCACATAATACACAAGTAATATGTGTATATTTATACATTTATAAAACCACATTCATCTCTTAGGTGGTGCCAACGTTCTTTTGTTTCATTGACATTTCACTCTCAGGTCTCATCTTAAATTTCGCCTTCTGGGAGAAGCCTTCCCTGACTTCCTCAGTCATTCTGTCACCAGTGATTCTATCGCAGCTCCCTGCTTTGTTCTCTCTCTCTCCTCCTTGGCACTTCTCACCTTGTGAAGTTACCAGGCACTTGGTCAATAGGCACTAAATATTTGTGGACCATATAAAAATGCTGTTGAATGGGCTTGATAGCTGGACTTTTGGCAATGTGGTGCAATCAAGTGGAAAATACATGTTAGGAGTCTGAGGGGAAAATATTTAGCCTTCACGTTCAGAGGATGTTTTTGTGGAATACAGAAGTCTAGGTCTATGGTTGTAATTTTTTTCTTTTTGCAGTTTCACAATGTTTTATCACAATGTATTATGTCCTTTAATTTTTTTTTTATTTTTGTTTTGAAATTGGTGGTAATTCCTTCCTTCCTTCCTTCCTTCCTTCCTTCCTTCCTTCCTTCCTTCCTTCCTTCCTTCCTTCCTTCTTTCCTTCCTTCCTTTCTTTCTTTCTTTTTTTTCTGAGATAAAGTCTCACTCAGTTGCCCAAGCTAGAACGCCATGGTGTCATAGCTTAAAGCAACCTTAAACTCCTGGGCTCAACTGATCCTCCTGCCTTAGGCTCCTGAGTAGCTGGGACTATAGATGCCTACCACAACCCCAGGATATTTTTTTCTATTTTTAGTAGAGGGGTCTCACTCTTACTCAGGCTGGTCTCAAACTCCCAAGCTCTAGCAATCCACTCAGCCTCCCAGAATGCTAGGATTATAAGCATGAGCCACTGCACCTGGCCGGTGGTATTTCTTATTTTTTGTTTACCATAATGTACTCTACCCCATCTAATTTAATGATCTTCCCTTTATCATAGGGATTTAGCAATTGCCTTATAATATGGTTTATTTTCTTTGTGTTTTTCCAGTGTGAGGTTTGTTGAACTTCTTATACATGTGGGTTTATGGTTTTTATCAAATTTGGAAAAAATTGTCTATTTAGATAGTATTAATAACATGTCAATATATGTTAATAAGTAAATATTTAAAATATAAAATGTTTTATAATATTTACTTAAGTATTATATATAACATATTTACATAAATATATGAGATATATTCATATATTTTTATAAAAATGTACATAATTATGTATAAATTCATATATTTATTAATACATATTGATCTATTCACATGTATTTTATTTCCCTCTTCTTTCCTTCTGGAGCTCAATTACATGTAAATTAGATTTCTTGATATGGTCCTACAGGTTACTGAGGTGCTGTTTCTGGTTTCTTTTTCTCCAGTCTTCTCCCTGTGCCATCTTTTCGATTATCAAGTATTCAAGTATGTTATTTTCTTCTGCAATCTTTAATCTTCTGTTACTCCATTCTATTAAAATGTTCATTTCAAATACTGTATTTTTTTTCTCTATCAGTTCCTTTTGGTTCTTTTGTATATGTTTCATTTCTCTTCTCATTGTGTCTGTTTCCTTCTAAATCTTTGGTCATCTTTGTATACTTCTCTTTCCATTATATGATATCTGGCAGAATTTTAATTATCTTGGTAAATACTGTGTTTATTCATCATGTTGTGACAATAACGATCAAATTCTGTTCACAAAGATATTGTTGACATCTGGTAGAATGTCTAGCACAGAGTAAACTCAGGAAATATCCACTGTGAAAGAATTGAGTAATGAACTAATGACGTTAATGAAGTCTTATTTTATATTGCTAAAATTCTAACCCTACTCATATGGAAACGAATTGTGGCATCAAGTTGCCCAACGGCCTGAGAAATAGGGCCAAGTGTGGATAAATTGTTTATCACAATGATAGTGAAAAATATTTTCTTAACCATTGGGGCAGAAATTGGTACTCTTGGGGCACAGGTTAGCAGGGCTACACTGGAGAGATTTTTTTTTTTTTTCCAGGAAGGACCTGGGATCTGGAGTAGTGGGAGAGCACAGGGAAAGGGGAGAGAGAAAAGACAACACCACTGCTGTGGCTTGGAGCTTGAAATGCAAACAAGCCATGGGACTTATTAAGAACAAAGATGTCTAATACAGATGTTTAAAGTTTGGTTTGTTTTAATACAAATCCCATCTGTTATTCATACAGAAAAGGCTTGTATAAGTGAAATGTGTAGGGGTGAGGGAAGAGTATGAATGAGAATATTAACCAGTTGAAGGAACAGAGTCCCATGTCTAGAAGTTGCAATGAAGAACACAGGTAGCATATGTGGACCAGCAAAATCATCCATGTATTGTGCTAGTTCAGTAGAACTGGGAGTAATAAGAATGTAATAAGTGTTTTCTGACCCTCTAGGGGTTTGTAGAAACATTGGGGAGGTTATAAGACTCTCCACTGATATGAAAATGGGGTTCCATACCCATTTTACCTAGACTTTTTGAATCAAGTGACATTTGATTAGAAAATAATAAACATGGGCGGCGCCTGTGGCTCAAAGGAGTGAGGCGCCGGCCCCCTATGCCAGAGGTGCGGGTTCAAACCCAGCCCTGGCCAAAAACTGCAAAAAAATAAAAAAAATAATAAACAACAGATTATATACCAAGTTAAATGCTTTATAAATGTTATTTACTCCTCTTTAAGCACCTATGAGGAAAATGCTGTTAAAGCCCAATGTTCATGATGAAAAGATAGTGCTTAGGCCAAGACACTATCACTTATTCAAGTCACAGAACTTGATGAGAGGACACTAGTGGGAAATTTTTTGGCAGGTAGATCAAAAGCAGGTGGGTCAAAGCAATAGAGAAAATAGTTAAATGCTAAAACTCCAATTACTTTCTGAGGAGCAAGGTCCACTGACAAGCCAATTTTTCTCCTTTTTAAGGAGAAAATTTGACAAGCTAATTTTTCTCCTTTTTAAGTACATTCACAGAGGAGTCCCAAAGTTGCTGTTAGGTTATTTGTACCTTTCTTGCCCTAAATGCAGCCATGGTAGCAAGGCTGATGTGTAGTGGCTGAGGGCACAGCTTCCAGTGTCGGAGAGCCCAAGATTTCATTCTTAGCTCTGTCACTTATGGGTCAGTAACTTTGTTCCACTAATTTAACTTCTCAGCCTCAGCTGAGTTTTCTCATCTGCAAAAGAGAGGACATGAACACCAATATTGTCTGTTCTTACAAAGAGTAAGATAATTAGTATGAAGAGTTTAACCCAGTGCCTAGTACATAGCAACCACCCCTTAGCAACTTTCAGTTGTTGTTACATCTTCCCTACCACGTTGCTACCCAACTGAGCGATAAAAGGGATTGGGAAGAAAACAAAACTTACTGATGATCTACTATGGATGAGTTATCCTTTCAGATACTGTGTTCACTGTCTTATGTGGTACTTACAGCAGTCCTGTGCTATGTTTGGGTCCTATAAGCCACCCTTTGCAGTGGAGAAAACTTGAGGCTAAAAGAGGCAAAGGAACTTACCTAAAATGACTCAACTATGTGAGACTATCAGCCTAATTTGCAGATGAGAAAAGGCTGAGTGATAAACATTACTGGGTGCATATTTATGCGAGAGGTTCTCTAACTCCCAAGCTTATTGTACCCTAATATTATAAGCTGGTTTCCCTAGTCCATGGGTACTATCAAAGAGCAGCTAAGTCTGAGCACTTTGCAGGGGCTACTGGAGAGGCTGGAATGCAGTCTATTGGCATGAGATATTCTGCATGAAAGCTTTGTTTTTGAAGGAGGAAGGAATTCAAACCTGACTGCTTGGAGATAAGCCAGAGGAGGATAATATATTGTCTGTGGTTGAGCCCACGCTGGATTGCGAGGAAAGAACCTGGCTGGCTCTGAGAATGAAGTCCTCAGCTGACAAAGAGCAGCCCCAGGTTAGGGAGATGGTCTTACTTAGCATACTTGGGTGTGTGAAGAAGGGGGAGATTTAGACATAAAGATGGCTGAAGAGGATACAAGTTGTGGCTTCTCTTCTTCAGTGGAAAATGCTCATTTTTCCAGATTGTGAAAAAGGAACCTAAAGTGGAGAGGGGCAGAGATCTGGTGTGTTTGGAGGAAATCTGATTTAGCAAGCATGAGGGACCAACTATAGGCAGAGTGCCCGTGTGTGAGAGGGCAGCTTGCATGGTATGATGGATAGTGTAGTGGATTCCCTGATGGTATTTCTACCCTTTCCCAATTTGATTTGGAAAATCTTCTTCAGTTCTAATGGTGGGCTTGATTGGTCTGGAAATATCTTTATCCCTCTTGTCAATGGTTAGTTTAGGAGTAAACACGTGACTTAATGAGATGTAAGACAAGTGGACTGAGGCTTCTGGGAATTTTTCTTCTTCAGATTGCCTCATGAGGAGTTGAGAGCTCTTCCCCTCATATGTATAAGTGAGAAAACGATAGCTTGTTATTGACTTACAACCACCGGGGGAATCAGAATTAAGTAGGAGGTATGTACAGCAGTAGAGAAATAAAAAGCATGTACATCTTCGATGATGTGGTTGAAAAGCTGGAGAAAACAGTCTTGAATCTTGTTCTGCTTAAGGACTTTTCCGTTAGCAAATTAGTAAATTTTTTTATTGAGTAAGCTGATTTGAGTTGGTGTCTTATTTAGTTTCAGCTGCAAAGCATCCTGATTTAGTGGCGGAATAAAAGCCACCAAAGATTTTCCAGTTTTGTTTTTGCAATTTAGTTATCAACTGACTTATGGTCAGCACATGAAGCTAGGATTAGAAAAATTAACATATTTCTACTAAATTAGTACAGTGGTTAAACTTGGGATGGATTAAAGAGCTATGACTTTGAGATAGCAGCATAGAGGGAAAATGATAACCTGGAATTAAGACTGGATGTCAACGAGATGACAGTTGGTCAAATTAATGCCTTGGTGAATTTTGAGAGTTGGTTATTCAGTGAGAATGAGGGATGTTGTTGGAAGATGGGAAATGTGTGAACAGCTGCTATTTGGAAAAGGAAGGAATTAATGAAAGATGAGTGCTGAGAAGCACTGAGGACCCAGCTGAGTTTAGAGATCATGAATTTATAACAAAGCTAATCAGTACGTTTATGAAGTTTTCTCTAGCAGAGATATAAAGGCAAGAAACAGAGCAGTATAAAAGGACGGTGAGACTCCCAAGTTGAGGCAAACAAGGTCCAGAAGAAGGACCAGGGCTCTAATGAAAATAGGAACCATTATTTAATTGATAGCAATAATTGATATTCTTTGGCATTTTAACTTTCAACCAGCTTGATTTTTATATTATCACATTTGTTACAATGATTTGTAAAGCAGGTTATCACTCTGCAATCCTAGTTTATGGATGAGGAATTGGAGACTCATGACATCCATGCATTCATTTCATCAATGACTCATTTATTCATTTTTCAAACTTAAAACATGTGTTTGTTGTATGCCAGATTCTGCTCTAGGTACCCAAAATTCAGAAATATGAAGCTTAAAAACTTGCTCTTGAAATGAGCTCTCTGGGGGAAACACAATGTAACACAGAAATATAATACAGCTGAAGCAGCAGGTAGATGCTGTGGAAGCAGAAAGAAGGTCCCCTCTCCCCACATATGGAGTTTGACAAGCTTTCCTTGGATGCATAGCATGAGCATAGGGCTTGACTGATCAGTGGGATTGGGGGAGTGGAGGAAGAGCTGAGGACAAGGGAGCAGCAGGCATAAAGGCACATATCTGTATGGGCACGATGCGTTGGGAGAATTCTGACAGTTCTGTAATACTGGAGAGCACAGTGCAAGAGAAGAAAGAAGAGGATGAAGATTGGAAATGTCTGTAGGAGCCAGACACCTGGATACATCTGAAAGGTGATCATATTTGGCAACAATATGAAAGATGAAATGTAAGTATTATACTTGAGATGGAGAAACAAGTTAGGAGATCATTATTGTTTTGTAAGAAGTGATTAATGGGCTTGAGAGGAGGACCTCAAGAGCTTCTTAAAAAGAACTGGGTGCATTTGACAATTGGCCACAGGTAGTAAACGAGAAGGAGGAATTAGTATGACTCCAGAGGTAAAGTACAGGATGTAAATCACAAATCAGGCAATGGGAGGAATTTGGGGGACTTATAACTAGTTGCAAGCTCTTTCCATGATACCACACTCGGTACCTTGGAGGCATCATCATTACATGGTTCTCCCCAAGAAGCTGCACTGATAATTCAGAAATGAAGAGAAGAATCAACTCTTTATATGTTCAATTTCCTGTTAGTGTCAACCCATCCGATCAGGCAGGACCCTCAACCCCACCAAGTCCTCTTGGGACTCCTGGGAATTCCCCTTAAAACAACCTGTCAAGTGGAGTCCCATGGGATCCTTTTTTGCATTCTTGCTTCAGCATCACTTTCACATCTGCTGCCCTCAGATAAGCTGACAGAGATTTCAGCGTTGCCTAAGCTGGAACATAGGCTGCCATTATCTGTGCACTGTGTGCATTTCCCTGGTGTTCTCAGAGCCTCTGGGAGGGGGGGTCTCCACAGAGAGAGCTTCATGCTCCGCTCTGTCGCACTCTGTCATCTGCCCCCAGAGAAACAGCCCACCTAGTGCCAACCATTCATAGTTTTTCAGCCTCTGGTCTTAAACATCTCTCCCGCTATGTTTAAAAGCAGTACTAAGGGCTGAATGGGGAGCAATTCAACTCCCTTTGCAGCTTCTTCACTGCAGATTCCCAGAGAGGGGAGGCCTTCCACAATGTCTTCTGTGAGCAGTCACTAAGAATATTTCTGTTAAGATGCTCTTGCTGTCTTTTGACTCTTGAGCAGCTGGTAGGAAACTATAGGCTTCTCTCTCTGTTTTTCCTTCATGAGAGGAACCTACTTACAACTCTTTTTGGAAGTGCTCTAGGCTTTCTCTTTATTCTTTTTAAATAAAACCTCGTTGTTACCCTGAAATGTGTGTAGGTTGCTTTGCTTTCTATACACACTGCTGTGCCATTCCAGTTTTATTTTCAGTTTCTACTCATTCTGTTTTCGATTACCTTTGTGCCTCAGTTGAACTCTTTCAGTCAAGTAATCGAATCAGGTCGACTGGGGTTGGAGAACCAGGATCTCTGACCCCCAACATCTTTTCTGGTGCTGTAAAACCTTCTACATTTTTCCTGGTGCAGAAGCCTCAAGAAGAAAGACCCCTAGCGGACTCCTATATTCTCCATCAGATCCCAGGTAAGATGATGGAGCACCTGTGTCAGCACCCCTGATGATCTGGCATTTTGTTCATCCCCTTCCTCAGGTGTGCTCACAAAGGTGTTAGGGTGAAAAGGTCAGTAGGTGCTCCCGGGAGGAGAAAGGAATTTCTCCAAGTCTGGAATATGAAAGCATGCTGTTTTTTATTGACTTCCCAGAAGGAGAACAGGGAGGTCACATGGCATCCCAGAAGGTGAGCAAGGAGGCTGCATGGATTCCCAGAAGAGGACTATGGAGGATCCAGCATGGCTCCCCAGAGAGGAAAGGGAAGGTGGTAACATGGAGGATTTGCATGGAATTCATAGAATGCTGTAGAGCTGCTCTGTCCACTTTTCCTCTGGTGATTGATTTCTTTTAGTCTTTATTGAAAATTGTAGGTTAATGGTTCTCTATTTTACTGTAAAGACCAATCATCCCCGTGAAAAGTATGGTTAATAGTTCAGATGTGGCATTAATTGGAAGGAAGGAAGGAGAGAAGGGAACAAGAAGTCTGGAGAGGGCACAAGAATACGGCTGTGAAGTAACCTAGGTAACCAAAGACCAATAGAAAGAGACCACCAATGACCAATAAGAAAGGGTAAGACTGCCTGGAGGCACAGAGAGGCCAATGAAAGACGTGCAGACAATTTCAAATGGGGAGAGTATTTATACCCCTGCACCACCTTGGGCGTCTCCATCTCCTTTACCTTCTTCATGATAAGGACCCACTTGCAACTCTCTTTGGAAGTGCTCTAAATTTCTTTGTTCTTCCTAAATAAAATCTCTTGTTACCCTGAAACAAAAACAAAGACCTGTAGCTGGTTCTCTAGCATGTTCTTATTTTTCTTTTCATTCTCAGCAGCTGTATTATTCCTAGTATGTTCTACTCACTTGTTGCTCATAGAATATTAGTGCTGTGAGGAACTCCCAGGAGAAAATCCTAGTCGGTCACTTCCCTCCACTCTTCCTTCATTTATAGAGAACAGAGTCCCAGAGAAGGAAGTGGAACACCCTTGGGTCAGAATCGGGACTGACGTACCCTCTCCAGGCTCCCATACCATGCACCGCCACTGCACACGAATCAGGTGAGGCGGATCACCTGGCTCCTGACCGTAACACGGTGGGCAAAGCTCTGTGAACTCACTGGTGAGTGAGAACACTGCAGCCCAGAGACTGACGTTCTCCAAACACAGACGGTGAGGTAGCACTGCAGCCGCTCTGGGTCCACGTTCATCACAGCCAACCCTTCTGAGATCAGGAAGACTTGACAAAATGGTGCTCTTACATTCAATTTGTAATTGAGGTTTACACTATCCAAACAGATATACAATACATGAACCACTTTTTTACCAGTGTATTTCTGGGTATCTGAAGTGTTCCTGTGAATTTGTTGAAAGAGAAATGAATTATTTATCTTCAAGTCTCAAAAACGCCATTAAGGGAGAAAAGCCTTAATAAAAATCCATTGATTGGGTCAAGGATGTTTAATTTTTGAGAGCTCGCCTGTCTGTGCCAGATGACATTTGAGGATAGAAACAGTGGGAACATTTAAAGTTTATCATTTGCCTCTTCTCACCAAAGCAGGGATATCTTCCCTCATTCCGTCTGGCTATGTCATCTATGACAGGCTGATTGCCATTCCTAATCATAAGTAAGAATTTTTACATTTTCACATTTTTGAGAGAAATTACATATGTTCCTTATAACATGGGAATGTTCAGACAACTCCATTAACCTTCCATGTAGTTAGGAAATCTAACCAATGAAAGCCTCCTGCAGATTTATACCAACCTTCTCTAATGGGTTGAAGAGCCCTTTGGCTTTATGAAAACACTAAGTTACAACAGAACGGACTTCTCTTCCCCATGCCAATAGCTACATGTGTGACCTTGGGGAAAATCTGAAGCTTTCAGGGCCTCTGTTTTCTGTTCTTAGAGAGTAGATCATCTCTGAGGTCCCCTGGAGCTGTGTAAGTCCCTTAGCCTTTCTGCAGTGGTCATCTGACTAAATTGAGAGTCGGAAGTCCACCTTGTCTAGTTAGGAACACATCATTGCTTCAAGAATAAATGAAGTAATGGATGGGAATCTTCTTTGAAAAGCATAAATCATGAAGTAAATTACAGACATAATTATTATTTAAATACCCAGACTATTTTTCTTTATTTTTCCTATGTAGCTGGTTGCTTACATAAACTTTTTCTAAGAAGACTTGATAGAATAAATTATCTTATGGAAAGAGAATGATTAAAAAGAGGTTGTATTCTACATAGCATCTATAAAACCCTGAATTTATTTATTTTTTAAGACGGAATCTCGCTTTCTTGTCCTGGTAGAGTGCTGTGGCATCTTAGCTCACAGCAACCTCAAACTCTTGGGCTCAAGTGATCCTATTGCCTTAGCCTCCAGGGTAGCTGGGACTACAGGCATCCACCACTATGCCTGGCTACTTTTAGAGATAAGGTCTTGGTCTTGCTCAGGCTGGTCTCAAACCTGTGAGCTCAAGCAATCCACCGGCCTTGGCCTCCCAGAGGGCTAGGATTACAGGCATGAGCCACAGTGCCTGGCCCATCAACCCTAAATTTTTATAGACTGTTTGAAATTACAGAATGCATAGAGATGAATCCCATCTTCTACAATGAGGATATGTTGTTCTGTGTGGCAGGACTCAGATGGTTTGGGTAGAGTTACAGCAAACCAAGCAAATTCGGGGCTTTCAAAGGGAACATAGAAGCAATTGCATAGGGAGAGGCCAAGGCTAATGTGTGAGAAGGCAAGAGTTACTAAAATTTATAGTAGAAGGAACCATATAGATTGTCTAGTCAAGGGTTCATAAAATCCAATGTCTTTCAGGTCAAATGGAATATGTCAGTGAGAGGATGAGCCAGTGAGGGCTGTGATGTGCTCCTGGGGGTAGATATAGTTCACCTCTGGTACCATATTGAGAATATGAGGCCAGTGTTGCTAATACATGAATAATAGCTGAAAATGTGGATTTTTTTTTTGGGGGGGGTGAACGTCCCTGATTTTTAAACATTGGAAAATGTGCTTCAAGTGAGGTTAAGATCTAGTATATGAGTAAGTACTACTGATTGGAGGTCTCTTGTCTAGTACAACTCTTATTATTTTACTTAAAATAATTTTTTCTTATTTATCTATATATTATTATGTATTTAAAACTTTTCCTAGATTTAGTGATACAAAGAGGGGTAGAACCCAGTTCTGTGGGAGTCGGTCATATGAATAGTAAGGGTAATTATATAGTATGGTGTGTGTGCTAGTAGAGGTACCGTGTGAAGTGGAGAACACAGGTGAATGGAATCCACTGTTTTAGGCGTCCTGAACTTTCTTATCAGTTTGGTTTAATTTTTAAAAACTGAATTATTGCTAATGCTTATGTTAGTAGCTATAAAAACACAATAAGGCTACCTTGAAGACAATGTTCCTATTTTATCAGGCATGATTATTATTAAATGAAAGATGATAATTTATCTTCCCCTTGGGAAAAAATTGTTTTCTTTTTGAGAGTCACAAGTTTTCATCATTGTCCTGTCAAACATTAACAAAAAACTTCATGCCTTGAGACACATAAAACTCATAAATCTTGTCTTCTGGCTCCATCCTGGTAAACATAAAAGATGTCAATGTATACAGCTATGATTTAATAAAACAGCAACAACAACAACAAAGAGTATGTTACAAATGCCTTACCACAAAAAAATAGGTGAGGTGATAGTTATGTTAATCAGTTTGATTTAAGAAGCATTCCACATTGTATATCAAATCATCACACTGTATCCCATAAATGTATACAGTTATGATTTAATAAGTATTAAGTTAAAAAAAAAAAAATTCTCAGTGCTTGTAGCTCAGTGGCTAAGTTGCCAGCCAAATACACTGGAGTTGTCAGATTAAAACCAGCCCAGGCCTGCCAAACAACAATGACAATTACAACAAAAAAATAGCCGGGTGTTTTGGCAGGTGCCTGTAGTCCCAGCTACTTGGGAGGCTGAGGCAAGAGAATCACTTAAGCCCAAGAGTTTGAGGTTGTTGTGAACTGTGATGCCATAACATTCTACCCAGGGCGATATAAAGAGAAACTTTATAAAAAAAAAAAAAAAAAAAAAAAAAAAAAAATTAAATAAAATAAAAATAAATAAAAATAAAATAAAACATAAACAATAGAAAAAATTTGTTTTCCATTATCACTCCTTCTTGATCCCTCTGCCCCCAAGGAACCCCTATTTAGCCCCTGGCAATCACCATTCTACTTCTTTTCTGTATGAAGTTGACTATTCCAGGTACCTCTTATATGAAATCATGCAGTATTTGTTTGCAATTGGCTTATTTCACTTAGCATTATGTCTTCAATGTTTATCCAAGTTGTGTTAGGATTTCCTTCCCTTTCAAGGTTGAACAATACTCATTATATGTTATACCATATCTTGTTTATTAATCATCAATGGATATTTGGATTGCTTTTGCCTTTTGACAATTGCCTGGTATTAACTGTTATTTATTTCAAAATATTTAGTGAGGGGACAAATATTTTTATTACCTGGATAGTTTTTATAATGCTTAAGTCAGGGCTCTCATTGTGCCCATCATCCGGATAGTGTTCATGGTACCTATTAGGTAGGTTTTCACCTCCCTCCATGCCTCCCCTTCTCCCTTCTTGATTTCCATTGACTTGTCCTACTCTTTCCAATCAAGATTTCCATTCTTGATTTTCCATTGACTTGTCCTACTCTTTCTGCCCATTGTTAAGTTGCAAATTATTAGAGAGTACATGTGATGTTTGTTTTCCCATACCTGAGGTACTTCACTTAGGATAATGGTCTCCAGTTCCATCCAAATTGCTGCAAAGGACATTCATTAATTCATTTCTTTTTATAGTTGAGTAGGACTCCGTGGTTTGTGTATGTGTAATGCATATATAACAAATTTTGTTAATCTACTCATGAATTTATGGGAACCTAGGTTGATTTCACATCTTTGTGATTAGAATTGTGTTGTAATAAACAATTGAAAACAGGCATCTTTTAATAAAATGACTTTTTTTTTGCTTTGGGTAGATACCCAATAGTGAGGTTGCTGGATCAAATGGTAGGTCTACTTTTATTTCTCTGAGGAGTCTCCATACCAGGGGTCCTCAAACTATGGTCCACAGGCCACATGTGGCCAGCCAAGGACATTTATCTGGCCAGCCAGGTGTTTTTGCCCCCACTGCCTGTCCTGCTTAGCAATTGACTTGTCCCGAGCCTGCAGTGCACATGTGTGGAATGTGCGCCGCACTCTCTGACCCCCCTCCTTCTCTCTGTCTTAGGTGTGATTGGACGAGTCATGAACTTGCCTGTGCAGAGCCTGCTGCTGCCTGAGGACCAAGGTAAGAACAAGTTAGAATTTATTTATTTTTTTTAAGTTAGGAGGTCTATTTTTATTTATTTTATTTTGCAGTTAATAGGGCCTTTTTTTGTGGTTAAGGGGGGACCTTTTTTTTTTCTAAAGTTAGGAGGTCTTTTTTTTTTTTTTTTTTTTTTTTGCAGATGGGGAAGCCTTTTTCTTGAAGTTAGGAGAGCCTTTTTTTTTTTAAAGTTGGTTGTGGGTGGTTTCTAGGAGGGTTGCATCACAGTGATAATGCAAATAGTGCTCAGTGCTAATGCAAATGGTCCGTGCTCAGAGGTAATGCAAATGGTCAGTGCTCAGAGGTAATGCAAATGGTAAGCACTCAGTATTAATGCAAATTTTCAGTGGTCAGTGTCATTGCAAATGGTCAGCGGTTATCTTTATCACATAGTGGCCCCAAACTGGTAATCTGCCTATGGCCTCATGGGAACTTAATCTGGATCTGCAGACAGCCGAGGAGTAGGAAACCCAATTTAATTGACAGTAAGTACATTTATATTCTGATTGCTATTCAGTTGTGTATGATGTTTTATGTTGCGTGCTGTGTAAGCTCCGATTTACACTGTTGCAATCTCTGAGCAGTGAGAGTTCAGCCATATGCTTGTAGATTCAGAAGTAAAAAGGCATACATGCCTTCTTTTTTCCTGCAGTGGATTCTGATCCCACGGGTCTTCTCACCCATGTGATCAGATTCCTGTGAGAGTCACAGATCTCAGTGTGGTTCGCACAGGGTACTTTGAACTGGAAAGGTGGTGGAGGAACCGACTCTGTAATCGTGCCGGTTCCTGCACTGCACCAGTGTGAGCTTGAGGTAAAAACGGACTTCCACCAATATGGGCACTGGTGAGGCTGAAATGTGGACTGGCAAGATTGCAATGATGGACACTGATGAGCCTGCAGTAATGGGCAGTGAAGTCTATATGCCTCTGTGTGGGCAAAGTTATTGCTGGTATATCGTTTTTGTAGCACTCTCTCTATATATTGTTATTTCACTAATAGCAATTTGGAATCCCTAGGAAACAATGATATCAAGAAAGAGAAAAACTGAGTCAGAGTGTAGAATTTTCAAAGAACAGTAGACTTTTTTTATGTTAATAAATTTTATTTTGGGATGTTGGTATTTTAGAAAGATTAAATTAGTTAACATTTTCAAACAGGATGTGTTCTGAAACTTCTACTGTATTTATAGAACTTTTTTCCCCCCTCTTGATAGTGATGTACTTTTCTTTTTTTAAAATTAATATTAAATCATAGCTGTGTACATTAATGTGATCATGGGGCACCATATTCTGGTTTTATAAACTGTTTGACACATTTTCATCACAGGTTAACATAGCCTTCCTGGCATTTTCTTACTTATTGTGTTGAGACAATTATATTCTACATTTACTAAGTTTCACATGTACCCTTGTAAGATGCACCTCAGGTGTAATCCCATCAATCACCCTCCCTCTGCCCATCCTTCCCACTCCCTCCCCTCCCTCTCCTCTCTTTCTTCCCTCTCACCCCTTCTTCTCTTTCCCCCCCTTCTTCCCTCTCTTCCCTCTTCCCTGTATTCTTAGGTTATAACTGGGTTATAGCTTTCATATGAAAGCCATAAATTAGTTGCATCGTAGGGCTGAGTACATTGGGAACTTTTTCTTCCATTCTTGAGATACTTAACTAAGAAGAATATGTTCCAGCTCTATGCATGTAAACATGAACGAGGTAATGTCTCCATCTTTCTTTAAGGCTGCATAAAATTCCATGGTGTATGTATACTACAATTTATTAATCCATTCATGGATCGATGGGCACTTGGGCTTTTTCCATGACTTAGCAATTATGAATTGGGCTGCAATAAACATTCTGGTACAAATATCTTTGTTATAATGTA
Organism: Loris lydekkerianus; assembly: GCA_963574355.1. Classification (NCBI taxonomy): domain Eukaryota; kingdom Metazoa; phylum Chordata; class Mammalia; order Primates; family Lorisidae; genus Loris; species Loris lydekkerianus. The sequence goes on from CAUYPK010059822.1 coordinate 22,600, forward strand.
ATTTTTGGTCTTCTGGGTATATACCTAGTAGAGAAATTATAGGATTGAATGGTAGATCTATTTTTAGATCTCTAAGTGTTCTCCAAACATCTTTCCAAAAGGAATGTATTAATTTGCATTCCCACCAGCAGTATAGAAGTGTTCCCTTTTCTCCATTTCCACACCAACATCTCTGGTCTTTGGATTTTGTGATATGGGCTAATCTTACTGGAGTTAGATGATATCTCAAAGTAGTTTTGATTTGCATTTCTCTGATGATTAAGGATGATGAGCATTTTTTCATATGCCTGTAGGCCGTGCGCCTGTCTTTTTCAGAGAAGTTTCTCTTCCAGTCCCTTGTCCAGCCAGCGATGGGAACACTTGTTCTTTTCTTGCCTAAACGTTTGAGTTCTCTGTGGATTCTGGTCATTAAACGTTTGTCAGACATAACCTGCAAATATCTTCTCCCATTCTGAGGGCTGTTTACTTGCTTTACTTACTGTGTTCTTGGCTGTGCAGAAGCTTTTTAGTTTGATCAGGTCCCAGTAGTGTATCTTTGAAGCTGCTTCAATTGCCCGGGGGGGGGTCCTCCTCATAAAATATTCATCCAAACGGATTTCTTCAAGGTTTTTCCCTGCACTCTCTTCTAGTATTTTTATAGTTTCATGTCTTAAGTTTAAATCTTTAATCCAGTGAGAGTCTTAGTTAATGGTGAAAGGTGTGGGTCCAGTGTCAGTCTTCTACAGGTTGCCAGCCAGTTCACCCAGCATCATTTGTTAAATAGGGAATCTTTTCCTCACTGAGTGTTTTTAATTGGCTTATCAAAGATCAAATAACGGTAAATAGCTGGGTTCATCTCTTGGTTCTCTATTCTGTTCCGTACATCTACCTTTCTGTTTTTGTGCCAGTACCATGCTGTTTTGATCACTATCGATTTATATATATACTATATATATTTATACATATACACACATATATGTACATGTTGAGTTGGCCCAACTAACTTCATCTTTGAAAGCCATTCTCTGAGACCTTGTACAGGTGGATGTTACTCACATAAGAGAGACATGTTGCAGGTTCATCCTTGCGCTGGCCAATTACATACCCACCTGAGAGAAATATGCTAACATTTTGGTAAGAAGAGCCTTCCACCAGAGTTCCAATAATGAGATAACACCTTTGCCCTCCTGATGAGAACAACAATTTGGTGGTCCTTGATGGAAACTAACTCCCCCTAAGCCAGCTATATAAGACTGACCTCCCTCCCTAAACACCACCCCAACATCATTTAGCCCTCTTGCACCCAGTGTCAAAATAAATAAATAATGCCAGCTTTGGTGCACTTTGGTCTCAGAGTGTTCTGATGCACTCCTTTCTTCAGTTTTTACCTATCAATACACACCACACTTTCTTTATCCATTCATGTATTTATGAATAGTTAAGCTGTTTCTGTCTTGACTATTGTGAAACAGTGGTGCAATGAACATGGGAGGGCACTATCTCTTCAATATGATAATTTCAGTTCCTTCCGTAATGTGTATAGGCCCTGAAGAGGCATCACTAGATTGAATAGCAATTCTATTTTTTTCCCATTTTTTTTTTCCTATTTTTTGCCTTTTCCAAAATGACTGTACTAATTTGCATTTTCATCAACACTCTACAAGAGTTCCACTTTCCACATCCTCTCTAACACTTGCTATAGTTAATCTTTATACAGGATGTCCATAAAGTTCCTGTGCAATTTGCTATGTTAAACTATAATATTTTAAATTTCACACAAACTTTATGTCCACCTATACATATACATTTTTGTTTGTTTGATTTTTTTTTTTTTGAGACAGAGTCTCTCTCTGTCACCCTTTGCGTAGGGTCACAGCTCACAGCAACCTCAAACTCCTGGGTTCAAGCGACCTTCTTGCCTCAGCCTCCTGAGTAGCTGGGGCTACAGGTGTCCCCCACAATGCCCAGCTGGTTTTTCTCTTCTTGGTATAGATGGGGGTCTCACTCTTGCTCAGGCCAGTCTTGAACTCCTGAACTCAGGTGATCCACTCACCTCAGCCTCCCTGAGTTCTAGGATCACAGGTGTGAGCCACCACCTGGCCTATTGTTAATCTTTTTGATAAAGTCATCCTAACCTGAATGAGTGAAATCTTGTTGTTTTAATTAACATTTCCCTAATTATTATTGATGCTGAGCACTTTTTCATGTACCCATTAGCCATTCGTATGTCTTCTTTTAAAAAAAATATTTTGGGTATTTTGGCCACTTTTAAACCAGGTCATTTAAATTCTTGCTTTTGAGTTGTTGGAGTACCTTATATATTTGAGATATTAAACTCTTATCAGATGTATGGTTGGCAAATATCTTTTCCCATTTTGTGGGTGGTGTGTTTACTTTGTTAATTATTTCCTTTGCTGTGTGGAGCTTTTGATGCCATCCCATTTATCCATTTTGGCTTTTGTTGCTTGGGCTTTCAGGTCAAATCCCCCCAAAAATGATTGCCTTTGCGAATGTCATATAGAGTTTTCCTTAAGTTTTCTACTAATGGTTTTACTATTCCAGGTCTTACAGTTAAGTCTTGAATTAATTTTGAACTGATTTTTGTATATCGTCTAAGACGGAGTCTCATTTCATTCTTCTGCATGTGGCTATCTAGTGATAGTTTTCCTGACACCATCTATTAGAGAGACTCTCCTTTCCCCATCACATGGTCTTTGCAGCTCTGTTGAAAATCAATTGACCATTCTGGATTTTCTATCTTGTTCCATGAGACAATGTGTCTGTTTTTTATATCAGTTCCATGCTGTTTTGATTACATTAAAATAACAAATGAGCAAATGCAAACAACTCCATTTCTTTCTTTCTAATTAGGATTTCTTTCTCCTGCCTTAATTGCTCTGCCTAGAGTTGCCAGCACTATGTTAAAAAGATGCGGTAAGAGTGAGCATTCTCTTATTACACCCGTCTTCAAGGAAATGCTTTAACCTTTCACCTTTGAGCATAATGTTATCCTCATTTTTGCCATTTATGGCCTTTATTGTGTTCAGGAATATTCCCTCTATACCTAATCTGTTCAGGTGTTTCATTATGAAAGGGAGTTACATTTTGTCAAATGCTTTTTCTGTATCTATTGAAATGATCATATAATTTTTATGCTCATTTTGTTAATGCAGTGAATCAGATTTATTGATTTGCAAAGGCTAACCCCTCCCTGTTGTCCTGGGGATAAATCCCACTTGATAACCAGGAGTGATTCTTTTAATGTGTTCTTGAATTCAGTTTTCTAACTTTTCTTTTTGAGGATTTTTGCATTTGTGTGCATAAGGGATATTGGCTTATCATTTTCTTTACTTGTAGTATCCTTTTCTGGCTTTGATATCAGTATTATTGTAGTCTTATAAAGTAAGTCTGGCAACATTCCCTCCATTTCAAATTTTTGGAAGACTTTGAGAAGAATTGGTATTAATTCTTTAAATGTTTGATGAAATTCACCCATGAAGCCATCTGATTTGGGCTTTTCTTTAGTGGGAGAATTTTGATTGCTGATTCAATCTCTTTACTTATTGGTTTATTCTGATTTTCTATTTTTCTGAGACTTAGTCTTGGCAGATTGTATGTGTGTAGAAATTTCTTAATTTTTTTTCTAATCATCCAATTTGTAGCTATAGAATTAGTTACTCCTGGTGGTTTCTCCTTTTCATTTCAATGGTCTCGTTTATAATGTCTTCTCATTTCTGATTTTATATATTTGAGTAGTCATTATTTTCCTCCTGGTTTTTCTAGCTAAAATTTTTTTAGTTTTGTTTATCTCTTTAAAAAAAAAAAAACTCATGGTTTAGTTGATTATTTTGAAATAATTTTTAGTTTCTATTTTATTTATTTCTGTTCTAATCTTTGCTATTTTCTTCCTTCTGCTAACTTTAAACTTAATTTGTTCTTTTTTCTAGTTCCTTGAGGTATAATGTTATGTTACTTATTTGTGATCTTTATTCTTTCTTGGTATGGGCATTTATCACTCTAATTTTCTCTTGTGGTACTGCCTTTGCTGTACCCTATAATTTGTGGCCTGTTGTGTTTTCATTCTTTTTTGTGTGTCTCAAAGAATTTTTTCATTTCCTCTTTGATTTTGTCTGTAACTTCATTAGTTGTTCAAGAACACGTTCTTTAATCTTCACATATTTGTACATTTTCTAAAATTTATTCTGTTATTTATTTGCGAGTTTCATGACACTATTTTATCTAAAAGTATATTTGATATGATTTTAATCCTCCTAAATTTGTCAATATTTGTTTTGTGACCTAGTATATGATCTATCCAGGAGAATGTTCTATGTGCACTTGAGAAGGATGTGCATTCTGTTGCTGTTGAATGGGATGTTCCGTTTGGGCTAAAGTGTAATTCAAGTTTATTTTTATTTATTGATTCTATTTTGAAAACCTGCTTATTGTTGAAAATGGAGTATTGAAGTCCCTTTTTTAAATAGTATTACAGTTTATTTCTCCCTTCAGATCATTTAATAATCGCTCTATGTATTTAGGTACTCTGATGTTTGGTGCGTACATATTTATAATGTTTATGTCTCCCTGGTGAATTAACCATTTTATCATTATGTATAATCTTTGTCTCTTTTTATAGTTTTTGATTTAAAGTCTATTTTGTCTGATATAATTATAGCTACTCCCAGTCTCTTTCAATTTCTATTTACATAAAATATCTTTTTCTATCCTTTCATTTTCAAGCAATTGGTGCCCTTAATAGTCAAGTGAGTGTCTTGTAGACAGCATATGTTGGATCTTGCTTTTTGTCTATTTGGCCACCCTGTGCCTTTTTAATGAGAGAATTTAACCCATTTACATTCAAGATAATTATTGCTGGTACAGACAAGCTGCTGGCATTTTGTAATTTTTTAATGATCATTTTGTAGTCTTTCCTTCCTGATTTGATGGTTTTCTGTGGTTATACACTTTGAATCTCTTCTTTTTTACATTTTGTTCAATTACATTTTTGATTTGTGAGTGTAATGAGGCTTACATAGAATATAGTTAAAATAGCCTATGTTAAGGTGATATGTTAAAATAGCCTATGTTAAGGCTTGCCTTTAATCACAAACAAAACTCAACATTTCCGTTCCCTTTCTCTTGCTTTGTATTATTTTGATGTTAAAGGTTTTTTGACTTATATCCCTTAACAATTTGTTGTAGCTGCAGTTCTTTTTATAATAGTTTTTAAAATCTTTTTTAGTAAGGATAAATTGCTTTACACACTGCCCTTACAATGATTGGAAATTTGAAGTATGACTAATTATTGCTTGTATCATTGAGTTTTTTATTTTCACCTGCATTGTTATTTTTAGCCTTCCATTTCAGCTGATAGAGTTACTTTTAACAATTTTTGTAAAGTAGATCTAATGATGATGAACATCCTTAGTTTTTATTTTTTTTATTTTTTAGGGGGGTTCTGGGAAAGTTTTTATTTCTTCTTCATTTCTGAATGGCAGCTTTGCCAACTAAATTATTCTTGATTGGCAGTATTTTCCCTCAGTATTTTGAATGTATTATCTCATTCTCTTTGCCTCTGTGGTTTCTGCTAAAAGAGCCACTGAAAGCCATAATGAGGCTCCCTGGAATGGGACATATTTCTTATTTTTTGATGTTTTCAGTTTTCTTTACTTTTCTTTGATTTTTGATAGTTTGATTATAATGTGGCTCAGGGAACTTCTTTTGTACTGAATTTAATTGAAGATGTCTGAGCTTTCTGCACCTTGATGTTGTTGTCTTTCCCCACATTTGAGAAAATTTCATGCCTTAGTTCCTTAGATATGCTCTCTAGGTCCCTTTTCCCTTTTTCTTCAGAGAACTTCTATTACGCAAACGTTAGCTTGTTTAATGGTATTCCATAACTTCCATAGGCCTTTTTAATTTTTTTTGTTTTGTCCTCTGCTTAGATAATTTTGAATATCTTGTGTTCAAGCTTATTAATTCTTCTGCTTGATGAATCAACTGTTGAAGCTTTCTATTGATTTCTTTTTTCAATTCGTTCTGTATTCTTTATCTAGAATTTATAATAATTTCTTTCTTTCTTTCTTTCTTTCTTTTATTATTATTTTTTTGAGACAGAATCTCACTACATCTCACAGCAACCTCAAACTCTTGGGCCCAAGTGATTCTCCTGCCTCAGCCTCCCATGCATCTACTTCTTTGTAAAAGTTTTCATTTTGTTCATGAATTGTTTTTCAAATTTCATTTAATTTTCTCTTCATGTTTTCTTGCAGTCATCTGAACTTCTTTAAAAGGACTATTCTGAATTCTTTGTCAGTGATTTCATGTGTCCCCGTTTCTTTGAAGTTCTTTGATTTTTTTTCTAATCTTTGTGTCTCTATGTTAATGTCTGTGCATTTGAAGAGATAGTCATGTCTTCTGGCCTTTGCCAGAAGGTGTTCTTTAGTGGAGGTAGGCCTTTGTTATTTAGTCTAGCCTGAGACTGAATGAACCAGCTGGTTGTATCTCTGGACAGGAAAATTTTGGTGTTAAGTTCTTGACTTGGACTAAGTTGCTTCCTGTGCTCTGAGGTTGAATGCTACTACTAGATGTGCCCTGTGTTCTGGTGAGACTGATTAGTCAGGGTTGCAGATTGTGTTTGCTGGCTGGCTGGGATTGTTGTCTAGAATTTGTAGTTGAATAGGCCATGTGATAGGCTATGAAGTTGAATGATCTCTCTGATGTTGCTACTCAGTCAATAGTGTGGGCAGCACCAGAGGCTACACTGCACAGATATGTGTGGACTTGGACTTGCCTCCCAGCCTAGGGTAGGCTTAAGTAAAGCATCAAGATTTTGTGGGGTTGCTGCTCAGCATGCAGGTTTGAGCAGAGCCCTGTGCTGGCATCATGAGTATTCACTGACCTTCAGTTGTTCGTGGCATGAGAAAGACTTAATAAGAACATCAGGTTTGCTAAAATTACCTCTTACCGCTAAGGTTCATTGGGGCCAGATGCTCCCTCTGTGAGTAATCACTGACTTGTATTTGCTTTCTGATCTGAGAAAAAATAAGAGCATTGGGACCATGTGGGGAAGCTGACTGGGAACTTGAGCCTGGAAGGCCCATGCACCATGTTTCCTGCAGTGTGATGCTGTTGGCTTGTCTCTCTGATGCAGTCCCTCCACTGGCTGAAATTCTGAGCAACAACCAAGATCATGTCCTGGCTGCCGAGAGCCACACCCTCATGCTTTGTGTCTAGCTAACCCCAGGCAATCTAGTCCTGCGGGTATTGCCAATTTTTCCTTGAGATGAGACAAGAGTAAGTCTTCTGCAAAAGGTCCCAGAATGGTGGGGAAGCTGAATGTCCACCTTCAACTCATTTTTTCTACTCTAGGAACTGTGGGTCCAGGGGCATTTTTGGTGTGTGGCACTGTCCCTGCTTGAGGCAGGGATGGGATGATCATAGAGAAAGTTTTCTTTCATCATTTGATTGTGGCTTTTCTCAGTTGTGCAGTATTATGTATCTCAACCTTACTCCTGAGTTCTAGGATGTTCATGATGGTATTCTTGCCTGTGGATAATTGCTTCTTGGGTTTCTGTAGGATGGGGTAGAGGGCAGAGCATGAAGCTAGAGAACTAATTTTGTCATCTTGCTGATGTTACTCCTCATATTTATGGTTTACAATAAAAGTATGAGGTGTTTTGTAAAGTTTTCATTAAGAAAAAGGTTAAAATTGGGTTTGATCTAATTAGATTTAACACATACAAAACCTCTGTGCACAAGGTCCATGTCAATTGAACAAAGATTTTCTCTGTAATATCTTTTAAGAGGAAACAATTCACCGTGAATTTGTTTTCCTTACAAATTTTCAGTATGTACTCAAGTTGCATAACTTAAATTCACACCAAATTCATTTTTTCTTTTTAGAACTTAAAACTTGTGAGACCTTGTTAGTGCTTTAGGCTTCACTTTATGTGTATGTGCGGAACTTAAAATGAGTGCCAAGTGAAATGCAAGTTAGTGAGAGACACCAGGATTCTAACCTAAGTTTTTCCCTTGACTCCTAACATAATGACTAGTCAAGGTTTTTCCCTTGAATCCTAACACAGAAAATTCTTCAAATACTTGATCTTTATAGATGTTATAGAGTTTTAAGATGCTTAGACATCAAACGAAAGCTACCCAGAAATAAGCTGTGGAGTTGCTAGGGATCTTTCCATGTTTTCTAGTTTAGCAATGGCTGAGTCTGGTGCCCTGACCAGCTGCTCTAGAATCATTTACAATGCTGATAATCAATACTGATTTCTGGCTACTCTCCTCACCATCAAATCAAGATCTCTCATTTTAGTTCTAGGAATTTTAATTTTTATCAAAGCCTTTTGGTAATTTTTCTATATGATAAGGTTGGGCTATCTGCCCATCCTTTGATAACTGAGAAAATAAAAGATGAAAGAATTGAAAGTATTTGCCACATATCCTAAGGCCAGTAGATGTCAAGCTAGGATCACTGTCCACCTGAGTTTTTCCCCTTAATAATATTTCTGAAATTAACTTGTCTCCCTCAATAATGTTTAAATACCATATATTTAACTAATTAAATGAGAGGAAAAGAAAGACACATTTTCAGCAATGAAAATTTTTAAGAATGCATGTACTTGAATTAAAATTAATCAAATAGATTCCCTTTTCACATTTATTTTATTGAATCAAGCTTTTACTATCAAACTTTGTAATAGTATTGCACACAAGTTCTCTTAAGCACTTTCTCTCATGTTCAAGGTATACAAAGTTTAAATAGTGAAATAAGATGCCCATATATTTTTCTCTGGTAGCTGGAATCATTTAGTAGGTTTATGCAAATTTTATGCAAATTTAACACATTTATGCCCCCAAACTTATGGTGATCATAACTATTTTATTTACCAAAAGTTGGCCTTCAGCAAGATTCTACTGAAGACTGATGATTTATGCAGCCTCCTTCTGCCTGGCTTTTTGTGACATTTTTCATCATTTTGCTCGGATACTTAAAAACTTACAGTACATAGGGCTGAAATAAGACCCTGATTTTCCTTCAACCCCCACTGAACTACCTCCCACAAACATCTGGGGATCATTTCTTGAAGTTTCTATCCTAGTTTGTCAGTACAAATCATCTTGATTCATTTATGTCATAAAGTAATAGTCATTTGGATTGTAGTTTTACTGAGTAAAAAGACATACCCTAATATGTATGGAAAGGATTACTAAATTTTATTAGTTTTAGGAGTGACTGTTTGCCAATAGCTAAACTTAGAAAGAATATGTTTCTGACAATGCAGCTCTAGAGAAAATTTTAAGGGGTGATGATTTCGGTAATTTTCAGAGCATTGCAGCCAGCTGGCAAAGGCTTTCCTATACATTGTGGGTTTCTGCCTTCAAAATTACTTTCTTTTCTTAAATTAACCTAAATTAAAATGACAGAAAAGCAATAATGGCATGATAAAATTGGCTTCTTTGTATAATCTTAAAGCAACTTAACTAACTTAAATAATAGTACCCTGCGTTTATGACTGCTGCAACATATTCCATATAAAGAGGTTGGTAGCAGGAACATTCGAAGAGGCCCATATTAGTTTTATTGATTGAAAGATCACATTTAAAAAATTAATCACATATACATAAAATAGAAAAAAGACCTGTGTCCTTAATAAAGAATTCCCAAATTAAACCCTGAATACATAATTGTCCCAGTTCTGGTGGTGGAAAGAGCACCAAGCTTAGAGCCAGAGGGGTCCAGGGGAAGGGGAGGGTCCTGTCACTTTACCCACGTGAATGTGAGCCTGCAAATGAACTTCTCTGGGCCTCACTTTCTTAATCTGGAAAATGGGAGTATTAATTCTAATTCTGCCTTCTTCCCTGGGTGCTGTAAGATAAAATAAGTGACAAGAGAAGAGACTTATTTCCCAGGTTTTTAAGGAGTTTGTCTCATGGAGAAGAAAGGTATCATAACAGGTGGTCAGACTTTGCAGAGTATGAGTGTCCTGGAGTGAGTGTGGGGGTGGGGGTGGGTGGGGGCTGGGTTAGGGCGAAAATGACTGAACAGCAGGAGAGAAGGAGAGGAGGGCACAGAATACCAGGGGAGGAGGAACACGAGGGGAAGGAGCGTCGGGGACACCACGAAGTGGTGCTAATGGACAGGTGGATGGATGATTGCATAGTAGGACAGGCGACGGGCTTGGTCAGCCCCTGCACTGTCCTGGAAGGAAACTCGTCACCTGGGATCACCTGGGGGGGCAGAAGAGGCCTCAGGGTAGCCCAGAATTTTTCAGGTTTAACATGGACTTTTTTTTTTTTTTTGTCAATTTTCAACTTTTGTACAAACACCAAGTATTCCTGAATATGGCCACTTTAGGAGAGGCCACCTTCCACTGTCAAAAGGCTGAGCTTTCTTTCAGCTGGACTGAAATCTTGAATCTGGTGACTTGCTGCCTTGGATTCTTATTTGCCTTTGGAGTCACAGAACAATTCTCCTTCCTTTCACATATAGCAACACTTCTCTAAACAACAAGCTATATGTTTAGTTCAGGGAGAGATCTATATTCTTTCTGCTAGTCCATGATTGCCAGCATTTAAAGCCTCCATAAGTATCGAGAGTGAATTTCTGCTTTATCTTTCTGATACTCTTCAACTTGTAAACACAAAAATCATGTATACAAGCCATGTAGTGATCAGGTGTTTGGAGCTGAAAGCCCAGTTCAGAATAACAAGGTGTCATGGTCTCACTGCAGGAACATACAGACCTACACAAGCTTCCTTTCTCCATAAGTTTGTGAAGTAGAACAATAAACTGTGTTTTTAAGATAGTAGCTACTATAGAACTGTTTTCACTGAACTATAAAATTATCATCAATAACCCATCCTTGACCTTTTCAGTGATGTGAAGGAGTTGTTTATCCTAGACACTTACTCTCTAACATTCACCGCTTCTTTCTTCATGTCATTCATTCACCAAACACTTCCTTTCTGCTATGCACTAGGCATTTGACTAGGTGCTGTGCAGGAGATACAAAGTGGAATGAGATTTGGTTTTGGAGAGCCCAGTCATCAAGTGTCCAAAGTAAGAGGCCAGCAGCAGATGCTAGGAGTGAGGATGAGGAAGTGTTTGCAACAAACAGCAAACAACCATGTACAGTGTAAGAAAACGTAGGATTGAAATGGAAATAACAGGGTCATTCCTCTGTGTGGAGGAAAGAACTCCCAGAGTTAAAAGCCTGTCGTGTTGGAGGAATCATATTGCTTTAAATTCTTTATGTAGAAAGCTGAGATCCTGGAGGGACATGGGACAAAGCATGGCGCCCTCCTCAATCCTTCCAGTGGTTTGATGTGACACCAGATCACCTCATCATGTGTGGGAAAGGTACCAGGTAATTGGTGGTATCGAATCCCCACAGGAGTTTATTTCACTGTATTGTTGTATTGTGATGCCATCTATAGTAGCATAATTTTTATTTCCTGCTATAAACCTATAATCTCGTAGAAAGATAATTAATCATTTCAACTGCTCATTAGTTGAGTGTAGTTCTCCTCAAATGAATGCTTAAAAAAAAAAAAAAAAAAAAACCAAACCTTATTTTAATAACACTTTCTGGAAGATAGCATTAATTTTTTATAGGAGTTGTTCACTAATCAGTATCCCAAGAGTGTAAGTAGTCTAAATGATAGACTTTTAATATTTAAGAACTGTGATGGTTTGGAGAATTTTCTAATTTAAGTCCCAAGAAAATCTAGCACAAATGCTGATAAAAACGAGATATCATTCTATGCCTAAATTCAGTGAGAGTTGTTTAATAATGTTTAGTTTCCCCTAATACTTAAGCTAATAGAGTTGCCTAATAAATATTGGTGTGATCTAAATTAACATGCAACCTAAAATTTAAAGGAAGAGATCAAATAAAATGATACCTTATTTATTAAAATAAATCATTTATTTTAAAAAATAAGCATTATTTATTTAGTAATGACCTGTAATATACATTCTAACATCAAATTTGGCAAATCTTGTTGAGAAAGTTTTCACTTTTTTTTTTTCTCTTTAGGGACACTATTGGTCTTGGTGTACCCGGTAAGTTCCTAGACCAAAGGGAACTCTAATCTTTTGATTTTGGGCCTATTGTCTCTCTGCGTTTCCAGTACTGACTTCGGGACCTGTATATTAATTGAAACGGAACTTTATAAGTATTTAAAAAGGAAATCAGCAAACAAACGGAAAAAAGAAGAGAAAGAATGGGGTAATCTTTCCGTTGGTGGTCCCTGGACATAAATAACGGTGTGGCTCAAAAGAGTCAACATTGGGGCTCCATTGGCTGTTCCTCTCCTGCTGGAGACAGTGAGGCTGTGGAATAGATGCTGTGAAAGAGGCGTGTATATAACCGAAATGCCGCTGAAACAATGGACAGGGAGCCACATGTTGTTCTGGAAAACATTCAAAGACGAGTAATTTGGTCCTTTAAAAATGCAATATCTTCTCTTTTTTTCTATATTATTTGAAGGAGGTTCCTTTTTTTCTTTCCTCTTTTTTAAGCAAAATAAATGTTATGCATTAGTAGGTAGTGAGTGAATTCTTCTCCCAGCAGGAAGAAAAGCAATTTTTGAACACCCACAATTTTCACCTTTGTGTGAAAATATCACAAAGCCAAAGACATTTTAGGGGGAAAGGAGAGATTCATGTTCTGAATTAATATTTTAAAAATATACAGGCAGAGAAGCGTTAGCAACAGAAAAGAAAGACGTTGACGTAAACAGACTGAGAAGAAACCAGGAAGCTTATCTTGGGTCACGGCAGCCTCCAGAGCTGAGTGTTTATCCTGTTGACTATGCTTCTGGCTTTTTGTGTGATGTCACAATGATGATCTGTGGCCATTTTCTGTAGGAGTTAGGTGTTTCTAATCATTCTGTGACTTTTAAGACATTTCTTTCCTTCCCAGTTTTTCATTGCCTGGTTCGATGCCACATTATCAACCAGGCAAAGCATGAGAAGATGGCTTGGTGCTAGAGACAGAAGTGAAAGCTTCTCCCAGTCACTGTCTTTAAAACTTCATTACACTGACACTTTGGGATCCATACTCTCTAAGGAGTCTCTTTTTCCAATGTTTGCATGTAGCAGATAATCAGCCCATTATGAAGACTTTTGATAGAAGTAGTGGGCAACTATTGCTTTTAGAAACCCAATGACCTTTCTGCTTCATCTGCTAAAAACATAGGCTATTCTGTTGAAGACCAGATCATTGCTTTTATCAGCCGTCATGGTGGTACTGTCAGTCGAGCTGTCCTGCCTTTTTTCTGGCCAGAAGATGAACATGTGATCCCAGCTTGAAAAGTGAGACATTCGTCCCATGAATTTGATCCTTCAGTGCAATGACACAGAAATGGAACATGGTCACTGATTTGTTTTGCTAGTGGTTCTGCTCACCTGGGTGCTGAATGAACTCCACGGTCTCAGTGACGCAGATTTTGATACATGGAAGTTGGATGCTACCATAGCATCTAAAATGAGGGAGTGGTTGTGGAACTACGCAAGGTATAGAAGCTGCAAATAGTGCAAGAATTCTGAGGAAAGTGTGGGTGAAATCTTCAAGTGCCTGCAACTCACTTCACTGTTCACAGAATTTTAAATTATGAGGAGGCTAGCTTAAAGAAATGGGATAGAAATCTTACTGGAAACTGAAGGAATGGGCAGAAATGTATCAATACTCTTAGTTGCAGTAACATGAAAAGCAGAAAACATATCTAATGAACTAAGGAAATCTGGCTGAGCTTTCGAAGCAAAGCATTCAACTAGTACCTGGTTTCTTTTGGCTATTTGCAGTGAAATGTGAGGTGATAGAAAAAAAACAAAGGAAAAGACTGTGAAAAAGAACTCACATCTGGATGGTTTGGAAAGCTCTCAGACTATTCAGATAGCTGAGGCATTTAAATTAAGGGGAAAAATCACAAACATAAAAATTTAAAAAGGGTCTGAGCAAAGATCGAATCCAGGGTACTGCCAAAAAAACATTATAACAGAAGATGAGGTCCGGGGTGTGGCTATCAAATCTCTTTATAAAGGTCTCAAAAAAGATGTAAGGTGGTGCCTCAGAGAACTTTTAGTCATACAAAAACCCCTTTAAAGAAACTCAGAGTGTTCTGCAGAGATTCTCTCAAACAATAGGGCTTCTATGAAGCTAACGTGTTTTGGCCTCAGTCATCGAAGCAGAAACCCAAGACAGAGAGAGAGAGTGGTTCATTTGGAAGACATGTGTGGATGTGGGTTTTGTCTAATGAATTTGACCCCAAAATGTTTTAAATGAGACTCACACTGTTCTCAAAAGAGATATATACAGAAACATTACCACTTGGATGAAGAGGGGCAGAGATGGTCCAGAATGAGGACAGGGCTTTTATAGTCCCAGAATTTCAATACCTATTATATTTTGCGAAAATAAAATGAGTAGGAAAGTGGAACCAAGGGCCCAGATGGCACAGCTGAGAAATAAGGGGAATTGTTTCATTATAGATTTGAGACCACATCAAGGATCTTCTCACACTTGCCTCCCTGAATTTCAGAGTTGCCATGAACCTTTAACCCCCATGTCTTCCATCTCCTACCCCCACTTTGAACAGGACTGTATGCAGAGGTTATCTGATGTATGCCTGCCCCCCCTATTCGATGTGGGAAGAAAAGTCACATAATTTGCCTCTTTTGCTTCACAGGTCTATAAACCACCAAGCTGTAGGTGAAGGGTTGTGCTTAAGGAACACACTTAAAAACCACATCCATACATGAGCCTGGCTTAGGTAGTGTAATTCTGGACTTTAAGCTGATTTTGCAATGGGTGAGAATTTTGAGGTCTTTGGAGGAAGTGAGAATGTTTTGCATTTGAGGGAGACATAAATCACGGTGGGGGGTACAGAGGACGGGCTTGGAGGGCACCTCTCAGTGGGCCCACCCGCCTTGCCCTCCTGGTGTTCATGCTGCTTGGTGACTCCTTTCTGTTGGGTGTGGGCCAGGCTTATTGACTGACATCTAACAAAAAAATAACAGCAGAAGTGATAGGGTATTAATTCTAAGACTAGGGAGTTTTTGTTTGTTTGTTTGTTTGAGACAGAATCTTATGCTGTCACCCTGAGTAGAGTGCCAGGGCATCCTAGTTCACAGCAACCTCAAAGATTAGGTTCTAACAGTCTGGTTTTCATCTTGGAGGCTCCCTCCTACTCTCTTTGAATGGCTTATCCTAAAGAAGCCAGTTGTTTGTCAGAAGGCAGCCCTGTGACAAGTCCCATGGGAGTGAGCTTGAAAGGGGACTTTTCTGAGACCTGATAAAGGCTACGTGCATAAGCTTGGATACACCCCCCCAGCCAGTCTGTGGGGTAACTTCAGCCAGAGCCTTGACTATAGCTTATGAGCAAACCTCCCCCAAAACTACCCAGCTAAACTGCTCCTGGATTCCTGATCTACAGAAATTTTTGAAAAATAAATGTTTGCTATGTGAAAGCTATAATTTAGCTTCATAGTTTTTTCTTCCATTCCTGAGATACTTTGACAAAATGACTATTTTCCTCAAGTCACAAATTGACAGAATACAAGAACTTTATTATATGGACAAGTTTTCATGAGTCAGAAAGCCTTTAACTATAAGAGCCAGGACCACTTCTTCGTGGATTTTTATGTGTATATTTTTTATACTTCATAGGCCAGAATGAATGTGTGTTTTTTTCCCCATAAAGTATTCCCAGAATAGTCCCTGTCAGAACTATTAACACATCTAAAATTCACTCTCTATAAACTCTGTGTTTTTATTGCTGCTGTAGTAATTGCCATATTCTTACTCACATAGTTATTTGGTATATTGTCCTCCTTTCTCCTTCCATTGGGCACCTAGTAGGGAGAATATTTGAAGCCATTACGTTTAACCTTTTCCTGAGTGTGATAAGATTAAAAAGAAAAAAAGAAAGCAATTCTATTTCCAAGCTTAGGAATCCAAACCATATAAATCCAAAACACACACACATACCACATGCATATATATATATATGGGCAACTCATTGCCAAAGAATCACTACAAATGTTAAAAAGAAAACATTAAAATTTAAGATATTAATAGTAACCAGCAGCAATAAGAGAGCACATTACACACCATAGAACACTGTTATGAATGGCAGATACTTCTCGTTGGAATCAATAAAACACCTTTATTTAAATTTCTGAAAAAAAATATAAAGACACATTTGATATTCCCCAATTATTTATTTTATTTATTTTAACATGAGAATGATATAAGCATAAGACATGATGAAGGATGTTCATCAGGCTGAACAGAAAAGAAAGTTGATGGAAACCTTTACAGGAAAAAGCAAGAGCATCAGATGTTGAACATATGTGGGTAAATGTGAAAGACTGATCTGTGTTTTCCAAATTTCTGTAAAGAAATGTTTTTAAAGCAAAAATTATAATGTGTTATATTTTTTATTGCTGTGTATAGGTAAAATATGATAATAATACTACAAAGTATGAGAATTTAGACAATCCTGTTCTAAATTGTAACATTTATATTAAGTGTCACGAGATAGACTATATCTACATAGGCTATTCTAACATAATGGCACATATGATAATCACCAGAACTACATATGTATCACTAAAATGGCAGTGCACACACCTGAGGGTTAACACTATGTGGAGAAAATTAAAAGATTAGTAAAAATATTTTCTGAATCTCCTGAAAATGACCGAGAAAAAGCAGTGAGAGATAAAATAACCAAAAAGGGATAGTCAGCAAACAAACATCATAATAGCTTACTGAAACACAATCACATCAAGAAATGCACTATTTTGGATAAAGGTATAGATTTTGAAATACTTTGATGCTTATATTAACATTTATGTAATCCACCTTCCATTTAATTTGTTAATATAAAAATGAAAAATAATATATTTAATAACATTAAAGAGTAAAAGCCAGAAAAAATAAAAATATAGTTGAAATAATAGGTCAATTGATAAAATGCAAATGTATCTAAAATTATGAAAATTAAGAGCCAGGCACAGGGGCTAGCACCTGTAATTCTAGCATTCTGGAAGGTCGAGGTGGGTGGATTGTTTCTGCTCAGGAGTTCCAGATCAGCCTGAGTAAGATCAAGACCTGATCTTTACTAAAAATACAAAAAATCAGCTGGGTGTTGGTAGGCAACTGTAGTCCAAGCTACTTGGAAGGCCAACCAGAAGGATCACTTGAGCCCAAGAGTTTGAGATTGCTATAAAGTATAATGCCGCAACTCTCTACCCAGGGGGACAGAGTGAGACCCTGTCTCACAAAAATAAATAAATATATAAATAAATAAATAAATAAAAAGGAAAGAAAGAAAATTAAGTTTGTAATATATTAAAACTATATGTAATATATAGTAGTGTGAATTATGATTCAGAGAATTAATTCCTCAGAAATTATTAACACTATGATTCATGATTAATTAATAAATTAATGAAATGATTAATAGGATGCCTAAAGTAGCATTATGTCATTTTAGAGAAGCTAGGTTCTAAAATTTTCATACTCAGAAATAAATTGAAGATTGTTTGATGCTATATTTAATTTTAGTCCTACACAAAAATATTTAATTAATATCTTTAATCAGGAATTTTAAACAATTTAAAAAGTTTTACTTCTTTCAAACATGACCTATTTCTAGTTAAATTATATCTCAAGGTTTTGGCTTACCTGGATTGCCCAAAGCATCCTAGATATGGTGCCAATACAGACTCACCTCTCTGAATTTACATTCTTTTTTTTCATTTTACCATCATAAGTCATAAATGGATGGGTAGCTCACTAATGTCCTCAGTTGTATTTTAAATTTATATTTGTCCTTCACTTCTTCATGTGTACAGGAGAACAACTAACTGGTTCATCTCCAATTGTAAGAAGCAGGTTTTAAATTGATTTTCTTCTTAAGAAGAAAAATGTACAAGGGGTTCCAATTCAATTTAAAATCTATGAGAAAAGATCATTATGTTTGAAATTAAAATCTTGTCTTTTTGTTTTCCTCATGATTCAAAAATTTTTAAAATTTAAAGTGATTTTTAAAATGCTTTTGTGAGATGGAAGAAATCTTGGGCAAATTTATTATAAGGCAAAGTTATAATTGTTGTAAGCAAGCAATAATACTGTTTTGCTTATTAATGAAAATTTAATGAGTTTGTGATATGTGCAAAAACCAGAGATTTTTTAATATTTCCAGTTAAATTCTGCATCTCTTGGTATGATCATAATTGACTGCAAAGATAACAGTGACAAATTGAGTAATCAAAATGTCAACTGCATTACAGATTAAGTGAAATCTGTTCTCAAAGAAAATAGTTGCATGCAATTGTTACAGCAACTTCTTAGGGAATATTTCTATTATTAAATTGAAATGAAAAGACAAACTATGCCAGCATTTTAAACAAAAAATTGTCCCCCAAATATTCAATATCCTTGTTTTTGATTCATTGAAACTTATTCACTACGCTCTTTATAGTTTCAACTCTCCGTCAGGGCAAGTTAAAAGCAACAGTAATTATTATGACAACAGTATGAGCATGTAAATAGGATTTCCTTATAATAGCAACAGATTTTCAATTTGTTGTCTATGAGTTACAACTTGAGAAAAATTAACGTTCATTTAGTTCTTTGTTTGCAATTTTTGCTAGTGAAAAATTCAAGAAATTTTGCTAGGCAACTATCTTCCTTAACTGACAACAAGCACACACTGTACCATTTACCGCTACTTTACTGAGGAGGAGATGGATTCAGTACATTAAGGCAGAGTTTTCCAAGTCAAGTAGAGTTGAATATTTGGAGTCCAGTGACTTAAACTTCAGTACAGCTATCCATAGAGCCCATCTTCTCCTCTGCCATGGAGTACTGCTCTACAGATTATAGCTGATATTCATCTTTGATTTTTAAGAAATAATCTTCCGGGTGGTGCTTGTGGCTCAGTGATTAGGGCACCGGCCCCATGTGCTGAGGGTGGCAGGTTCAAACCCAGCCCCGGCCAAACTACAATAAAAAAACAGCCGGGCGTTGTGGCGGGTGCCTATAGTCCCAGCTACTAGGGAGGCTGAGGCAAGAGTATCGCCTAAGCCCAAGAGCTGGAGGTTGCTGTGAGCTGTGACACCACAGGACTCTACCAAAGGGCCATAAAGTGAGACTCTGTCTCTATAAAAAAAAAAAAAAAAGAAAGAATAATCTTCCTTGAAGAGAATTATTTTGTTTATAACTTGCTTCTATATTTACAATGTATAGGTTTATTTTAATATACAAATTAATTTCAAAAAATCTTATTCCATCTAAATTTTATATTTTTGAGCTTTAGACTTTTTCACAAACTTTAATTTCATTTCACTTTTTCCTTTATTCTGTTATATATGTTTTTTCCTCTTTTAATATTAACCTTGTAAAATGATAAGTAGGTGACCAAGGTTAGGGAAATTAAGTGTGACTAGATTCCACATATTAAGCAAGTGAAAATGGTGACACTGGCATTCAGTTGGTCTGGTAGCAGCTATCGGTAAACATCTGCACTTTGACTGAAATTTATATTTATAAAACAAAACAAAACATGGGACTTGGGCAACCAGTATCAGAATCACTACGAGATGATAACATTGGTGCTTTACTAACATCTCAAGCAGTCCAATTTTTCTGTCAGAAATCATATTCCCTAAAATGCACGGTATTTATTATCTATCTATTCCTTCCCAAATTAAGTGGTCCACTTGAGGCTTCTACATAATAATAAATGCAGGTTAGCCTAATTATAAATTCAAGATAGGCTTTAAACATAATCCCTGAAGACTAGCTTAAGAAGAAAAGAGAGTGCAATTTTGTCAACTATCTTTAATTACAGCTGTTGATTTTTTCTGTGTATATTTTAAAATAAAGCTAAATGTATCCATGCTTTTGACCTAATTAAAAACTGATAATCTATCATTCAGACAAAGATGTAAATAAGCCATTCCAAGTCAGCAAATATTTAGAGTATTTATGACCAATTATATGATCCCTAACTTTGAGGGCCTCATAGTACAGTAGAAATGTGTAATTAGTACATAATAAACTACAATACCGAGATTTCAATTGAGAACACACCTATTCTCTTTTCTTTCTTTCTTTCTTTCTTTCTTTCTTTCTTTCTTTCTTTCTTTCTTTCTTTCTTTCTTTCTTTCTTTTTTTAAGACTACAGCAGACCATCAAGGTTTTCATTAGTGAATAAAGATTGGTTTAAAGTATACACTGGATGTGACTTGTTAAACAAGCTTTCAAAATCAAGCTCCCATTCATCTAAACTTTTCTTTTAAAAACAAAAAAGAACAAAACAAGCAAAAAGTACATTTGTAAGGTTCTTACTCCCCAGAAATTTGTTCAAAGGAATATTTTTCTAGAGAAGGTATAAAAAAGACAGAAGCATCTTGAGATGTACGAAAAGCAAAACAATAAATTAAACAAATCAATATACACACAAGCCAAAAACAAACAAAATTCCTATCCATCATCACTAAAAATAATAACAAATGTAGCAGAACCTGCACATTGTTTTGACATCTGATCACTGCTAACAATCCAAGTCTATTGAAGATTCCCATCAGTCACAGCAACTCTAGTTTTCTCCAGTATGTTAAGCAAAATTCCGGCTCTTCTTGTGTCATGCTGCAACTTTCCATCCTTCCCAATACCCTTGTTACAATCTCTCTCATATGTAGCATATGATATAGTAATACAGTTATCGTGCCCCTTCTCTTGACTAAGAAATCTAAAAATCAGACAGAGAAAAAAACAAACAAAAAACACTCTTTGCTAAAGATCCAAGCTTTGAAACAATTTCCCTTTTACAGATCTTCCTTGTAGAAGGACCAGAATCTCACTGGTTGCAGGAGTCCCTGTTAGACACCACAGAATATTTTAAGACTCAGAGCACTCTTGTTCAATGTGATGCTGTTAAATGCACTTTCCAATGAGAGGCGAGATACCCAGGATTTTGTGTTGTTCTGCCCACACGTCATTTTGCCAAAAGTTGATTGACTCATATTTTCTGGGTCTACCAATAAGAAGATAAGAAGAGATGGTTGCACACTGTTGAAACTTTGCTGTTTAGGGAAATGTACAAATACATAAGTAGATAGAGGTTAATAGATAGATAGATAATAAATAGATAACTACAATGATAGTGATAGACAATAAACAGATGCATAGACCTACCCATAATATATAGATAGAAGTAGATATGTTTACCAAAATAATAATAATAATAATAATAAGCTCTGGTATCACCTAAATAATATGCACTCTAAACTCTTTTATTAAAACACTGCTTATTAATTTGCTAAGTATATAACATTAGAAAACGCCTGTCAAGGATTTACGTTCTAGTTTCTACATAGGCTAAATAGAAACCATAACATTACTTCCCTAATTCTGAGCATTAAATAATTGTTTATAACTTATTCATCAATACACCTTCCTAATTGTAAGGAACTCAATTCATGGTCATTAATAATAATAGTTACAATAATGATGATGATGATGATGATGATGATGATGAATGCTCTTAGAGAATCCCCTTAAGTCAATTACCTTGAGTTTTCATAATAATGAAAGCTCTTAAAGCTTCTCATATTATTATATTCCTTCTTCCCTGGAAAAAGTTGAAAATTAAAAAGGATTTTGATAGTTATTTTAGCTAAAGAATTTTTTTATCTACTGTGGGAAAATATTTGTTTTCTAATTTTGCTTCTATGTTATTTATCATATCAAGTTACCACAGTCATTTCCACTTGATCTTCTTTTCCTTTTCTTTTTCTCAGATGTGAAGTGACCCATGAAGTAGCCTTTTCTGGAGACTCACTTGACCTCTTTTAACACTAACAATTTTTTCAGCAGGACAGTAGAAATTCTCTTTGGCTTATACATTTATGAATATGAAGAGATGCTTAGCCAGATAATTTGTCATCCATCCTTGAGAGAATTATTGAGTATAAAGCACAAGACCAACATTCTATGGTCTTTTGCTCAAAGCACTATATTTAAATGTTTTTGTAATAGTGCTATGTCTCTTTGAAGTGACTGGATGATATCTCCATATTTTGAATTGTTGTACTAACATCTTAAAAAGGTCTTTTCAGTTTAACCCTAAAATTTTGTATTGTGGGTATAGTTCATGAAAGACAAAAAATAATTGGTTCTTGGAGGCAAAACAGCTGAATAGAGCCATCAATCAGTAGCCCAATGGCCTCACAGAGAAGGAAAAATATTCTTTCTTACCTGGAAAAATTAGAAATTAAAAAGGATTTTGATAGTTAATTAGGCAAAGAATTTTTTTGTATAATTATGAAGGGCCAGTTCAAGAAGCCATCAGAGATAGCACAGGAGGAAGTTGAGGAGCAGAACAAGAAGAAGCAAGATTTGAGCAGAGATCAGCCCCCCAGGAATCAGGAGCCCCATGGAAATGATGCATGGGGGTTTGTTTCTCCTCTCCTCACACCTCTGCAGACTGTAGGCTTCCAAACTGTTGAAGATCTCTCTACTCAAGACTCTGAACACTCTGCCACCAGTGAACTGGGAGCTTCTTGGAACAGAGCACCAGGCTACCAGCCCCTTGCAGAGTCCTCCTCACCCAGACTCAAGACAAGGTGGTAGAAAGCATACTGCTTTTCCAGGCATTGTGTGTCTTTGTCCTGCCTAGGAAGCTTCAGCCCTTCCATTTTCTTGTCACTGGACCAGAAAAATATTCTAATATCTGCCCAGGCTGCAGTGGTCATAGGGGGTTTGGTGGGTCCCGGGGAACTATGTGATCCCAGAGCTTGGACAAACCGGATGGCTTGCCTTCATGACAGAGGATAATGCAGCAAGCCAGGGAGGGCATGTTAGTGATATCAGAATTTCACTCTTCAGTAGGTCCTTGGTCTTGGGAATTCGAAGAATGAACCCATGGACCACAGATCAGTGGTAAGATAGGACTTTTATTAGAAGTTAGAAAGGAATACAGAAAAAGTAAAAAGCACCAGAGCTTCTGGAAGGGGAAAGAACTCGCTGGGGAGTCTCCACATGGGCTCTTTTATCTAGGGGTCTTAAGTCTAGAGAATTATACATGACTGGCAGTTGGTAGATGGACAAACATCTTTTCAAAGTTAATAAGTGCATAAGAAATGAATGAATGTAGTTCCTCCATCACTAGCGCAAGGTTATCAGGTCCTTTACAGTCTTTGTTCCTGAGAAGGGATTAAAGTGTGTGCTCCTACCTAAGGTGGAACCACCCAAAAAACCACCACAGGCTGTTTTTTTCATGATCTTATCAGAACCCAGAGGTTTTGTCCCAAAGAAGGCAGTCTGCTTGTGCCTGGAAATGGGGGTCTGACCTCTGAGCTCACCTGGGCCATAGAATGGGGGTCTCCCAGTCTATCCCTAAGTGGTGGAATCCTGTATTAATCCTCCCTCTCCTAATAGAAGCTCTAACTGCTGTTAGGGAAAAGGGGCGCTGACCACTCTAAACTGCTTCCTGCTGAAAATGGACCGTGATATGGGGAAGTAGTCAGAGGTTCCTCAGAGGAGGTTGATCCAGGGTTCACAGTAAATGAAAATTTAGGTTGATTCTTCTAGCTTGGGATAAAATGTTAATGTATTCTCTTCATGAAATTGCCCAGGCCAAGAAAATTGGGGTATCTTGTCTAGGCTGGAATGAGGGAACCCTGTATCAATAGAAGGGGACAGTTAGGGTCTCTTCAGATGAGCAGTGATCCAGGGGTCCACAATAGAGTCAGGTCTGGGCTGAAACCCTTTTTACTGTTTGTGGTTTGATGATATTATCTCTGAAAGACATAAATCTGATTGGTACTTTAAAAAGCAAGGTTAGACCAGTGAGAGGAGGGGGTTGGTTTTGGGAGAAAACTGTATTAACACCTCTTGCTGTCAAATTTTCTTTAGGCTCACAAGTACAGGTGGACTGTAGTTGATTCTCTTCTTGGTCTCCTTCTGGTAGGAGGTGGTGGTTTCAGGATTTTACTCATAAATGATGTATCCAGGAATCTAGTCCCATAACTTAAAAGCTATATAAGACAAGATAACAGAAAAGGCACCTTCCCAAATTGGGGTTAGGGAAGGTGAATTAGAGGAAAGAGTCATGTGAGCCCCAGACTCGCGCATGTGTTACAAGGCTCCACCTCCCTGGCACGACAGACAAGACCGGCCAATGTTATGCCCTCAGCAGACTGGTGAGAGCTCGGGATCTACCCTCAGCCAGTGAGAGCACCGGCCTTCACCTTCATTGTGCCACAGCCACTTTCCAGAGTCTGTAAAAGCCTATAATTCCTAAGAAGCCTTGATGCTGTTTGAGAGTTTGAAGTTTAGGGTGAACCAATATTGGTCTTACTCTGTCTTTGCCCAAGGCTCTCTTCCTCTGTGAAAAATGGATACCTGAATAGTAAACTTCAGGTACACATAATTGTGCTTTAACCTTGGAAACTTTTTACCCACAATCAGCTAGAAAGTTTAATAGAGCTTGGTAGCTTTGTGACATTCCTCTGCATCTGGAGCTCCTAAAAGAATGTCATTACATACTGAATAAGAATCACTGTAGGATATGAAAAACAACCCAAGTCTTTGGCTAGGGCTTGTCCAAACAAGTGAGGGCTGTCCCTAAATCCCTGGGGTAACACAGGCCATGTGAGCTGGGTGTTGGAGTCAGAAGGGTCTTCAAAAAAGAAAAAAGGTACTGGGAATTTTATTTTGCTCTTCCCACCTGTCCCTCAGTAGCCCACACCTGTGGGTTAATTTTTGTCACTAAAGGAAGGCATAGTATAGGTTCTTGTCCCATATTCATATAAATGGTTGTTCCCGTTTTAGTTGGTATGTCCCTTTCCAAACGGGCGGCAGAACTTCCAGGCATGATTAGAAGGGCATGAGAGAATAGCCAGTCATGCTAATTGCAGCTTAAAGTCTGAGAGAAAAATTTGGTAACTGGCTTTCCAGAAGCCCCCTGTATAATTAAAGATTTAGGGGACACAATACCAGGGTTAGAGAGAAGTACATAAAAGGTTGCTCCAGTATCCAGAATATATTGTCTCCTGGCCGTCCACTGTGAGGTAAACCAGGGCTCCTGAGGTGTGATTACACAAGCTGGAGCCATGACAATCTATCCTGGGCACCCTCACTCCAGTTTGGGTGCTGATGGAGCTGAGGGTAGCCTTTGCCTCTGGGGACAGGCTACCCTCCAGTGGTCACCTTTACATTCTGGACAGGAGCCCAGTGGCTTGTCCGACAGGTGGTTCTGCTGGAAGCAGTCTTTCCTAAAGTGGCCAGTCTGACCACATTGGAAGCCCTTGTTATTAGCTCCTCTGGCTTCCCTCTGCCCCTGAATGGTGCCTGTTTGTTGGAGTGCCATTACTAGAGCTGTCATTCTTCTAAAAGAAGAATTTCCCTTCTCTTTTTTTCCTTCTCTTTCTCCTGATCTCTATTATAAAATACCACAGTGGCCATTTAAAGAAGATTATCCAGGTTTTGATCTGGGCCTAGAGCCAATTTCTGGAATTTTCTTCAAATGTCTGGGGCTGCCTGAGTGATAAATTTATCTTTTAAAATAATTTGGCCCTCTAAGGAATCAGGTGTCAACTGAGTGTGCTTTCTCATCACCTAAGCCACTCAAGAAAGGCTGCAGGACTCTCATTTTGTTCCTGGTAAATGGTAGACAACTTAGAATATTTCATAGTTTTTTCTGGATTGACAAAAACCTTCCAGGATACGTGTTAGAAAATGTTTATGCCACCAGTCACCTTGTTTCTCAGGGTCCCATTCAAGATCCTCAAAGGGAACTGCCAGTCTTCCTGTGGAATATCTGTCCCTTTCTTCTGGAGACCTACTGCCATCAGTATTGGACACAAACCATAAATTACCCCACTTTCTAGCTTCATCTAAGACTTCATTTTTCTCTTTAAAAGTTAAAGTTTTGTCTAGTAGTAGCATTACATTTCTCCAAGAGAGGTCAAAACTTTGTCCTAATCCCTGGATAACATCTGTATACCTATCTGGGTCATTAGAAAACTTGCCGAACTCAATCTTAATTTGCTTTAAATCTACCAGAGAAAACAGAGTGTGTACTCGTGCACTTCCCCTTTCACCACCCACAGTCTCAACCAAGGGACACAAAGAAGAATATGGTTGCCTTCTGGGGATCCCAATAGGACCAGAAAAATCACTGGAAACAGCCTCCCTCCCGGGGTTTTCTGAATGTACAGAGCAAGGTGTGGGAGAAGTAGATGGTGGTTTGAACTAAGTGGTGACAGCACCTCACTCGTGAATCCCTAACCATTTGGGGAAATTACTATAGCCAGGAGAGCTGACTCTGTCTGACAGATATTACACAGTTGGGAGTTGTCCCTGAGGAAAAAGAAAGCTTACACATATGGCACTTTAGACCACTTTCCTTCTTGTTTACAAAAAATATCTAACTGAAAAATGGTGTTATAATTTACAGTACCCTCTGGGGGCCATTGTTCACCAGTGGAGAGTTGATACTGAGGCCAGGCCTGGGTGCAGAAGAAAACCATACATTCTTTTTTTAACATCTGGAGATCTACATGTCCCAACATAGCCTAGCAGGTGTTCCGGCAGCACAGGCTGAAATATCAGGTATCTAGGAGCCTGGTCCCACCTGATGACAGTTCTCTTGGAAAGAGAACTTGTTACCTTGGTGTTGTCAGAGAGAAGACATTACCCATCTGTGGGAAAGAACAGACGTCCAGTGTATTAATCAATCCCACCCTATAATCTTGGATTGTCAAAGCGTCCTCTGACCAACCCAAAAAGACCTTCCTGCCAAATGAAAGGAAGCATCCTTCTAATGCTTGGGAAAGAATTCCTGAGGAGAGTGGCCTCCTCAGCCCCTGTGCTTGTCTAGAATTAGCCACTCTTACCAGTGTAGCACTTAGTATCCACCGGTACTCTGGTACTTAGTATCTCCTGTGCTTATTACTTGCTGGTACTTAGTATCTCCTATGCTTGCTGGTAGGACAGCCTGAGAAATCAGTTATCATGGAGCCTGATACCACCTGATGCAAGTTTTTTCCCTTTCTGCACCTGTTTTGTAGTATCAATCAAAGTGGGGATGAGCTGTGCCCTGGAGAAAATGGATATGCAGTGTTTGCACATTTAACCTTTCATTATTTCTTCAAGCTTCTTCTAAATTCCAAGTAACAAAGGAAAATAGGCTTTTTATCATGAGCAGGTCTTAAATGCTGTGCTTTCCAACCTCCCTTTCTTTCCCCAAAAGTTAGAAGAACAACAATAATTTAACTGAAGTTTGAGAAACACTTTAATATTTGCATTATAACCAGCTACAACTAGGCAAAAGAGAAGTCTTAGAGAAACCCGGACTCTAATTTATGCCAATAGACCAGAAAATCAAATAGCTGGGGTCATTTTTCCTGCCTTTCTTCATTTTCAAGAAACTGGACTGTAGCCAAAGTTTTTAGGGCCAGTCTTGCCTTGGGAAGTTGCCCCCTGGCTTCCATTTATAGGCTCCTGGTCACCCAGAGAAGCCATATAGAGGAGTTATTTTCCTCTTTGTTTGCAGCCAGCTTCATAGCTTCTGTTAACATAGTTCAGCTTTTTCTCAAATATATGGAGAACCAATTGAATTTAATTCTGCAATAAAAGGCAATAAAAGTGACCTTATGACACACCTACAACATCCAAAGCACACTTATAACATTTGAAAAATACCAGAATGAGCCCATAAAAACTTAACTAGTATATAAAGTAATGTTTTACCAATGTTCAAACCAAGCATGTAAACTACAAAGAGAGAGAGGGAGAAGCAGAAGAGGTCTGTAGAGATACATAGGAAAAGTTTGGGACCATGGAAGAGGAGAGAAGATAGAGCTGGGACAGCATGACTTTCCGAAGGCTATCCCATGCCACAGGGTCAGAACCATTGCTAGGTACTCCAGGACCTCTGGGAGCTATTTCTATTTGTTTGGTTCTCAAGCCTTCTAATGTTCCCTTCCACTCCTTTCTTTTGGAGCCAAGGGAAATTTGAAAGTTCATTCCCCAACAGCCTCTTGCCTGTGACCTGGAGGTCAGCAGTGACACTATGCACATTTACCGGCCGAAGGGCATCAAAATTATTAATATCCATTGTTATAGCTATAGAGAAAAGCAGGATAGAGATAAGTGGTCCCATTGCTTACCACAGATTTTAATCCCAGACAAGCCCCCAAATATGATACTGGAATTTCGCTCTTCAGTAGGTCCTTGGTCTTGGGGATTCAAAGAATGAACTCATGGCCACCATTTTGGCTCAGTAGAGCTATTTCAGCCCCTCCCTTCTGGCTTTCCCCAGAAGTCTGGAACTTGACCCGCAGCCTCTGCTGAGAAAGCTCATGCACTCGCCACTGTGGAGTCTAAACACAAGCTCTCCTGACTCATCCCACCCAGTCTTATCCCACCAACCACCTCAGTAGTTAATGGAGAACAAAGGGTCCCCTGGGAGGTCCAGGGCCCCACCACCATGTGAGACATCTGTGTTTTTCTCCTAATGGACTAAAGCCAGAAGCAGTTCCCCCAAAATCAATGTAGCTGGCTCTTTCCTACAAATACAACTTACTGGCATGGAGGACAACTCATATAGCCCCTTACAGCATTTACTGATTCAATCACAGGGCTTGGCTAATTCTTAATTGACTTTTGACAAAGCAAAGGAAAACATACACTGGGGAAAATATGCCCTAATAATAAATGTTGGGCAAATTGAAGAACCTCATTCAGAAAAAATAAAACAAGATACCTATCTCCCATCACATACAAAGATCAACATAAAATTCACTAAAATATTAATATAAGAGCTGTCATCATAAAAATTTGAGAATAAGTTCTAGGGAAAGTTCTTATAGACAATAACATAGGCAAAGAATTTATAACTAAGACCCCAAAGGCTAATACAGCAACAACAAAATAAATACATAGGACTTAATTAAATTAAAAAGCCTCTGCATTGCAAGAGAAATAATCAACAGAATAAATAGAAAGCCTTCAGAAAGGAAGAAATGTTTGCAAACTATAAGTCTAACAAAGGATTACTATCCAGGATCTACAAATATCTCAATTAATTCAATTAAATCATTAAGTTAAAAAAAAAACAACCCTTAATTAAGAAGGGGAAAGATACATGAACAGAGTTTATTTTGTTGTTGTCTTTTTTTTTTTTTTTTTTTTTTTTTTTAAGAAGATAGACAAATGGCCAAAACACATATGAAAAAATGCTCAACATAAAAAAAAAATACAAGTTTAAACCAATATCCTACCCAGGATGGTCATTATTAAAATGTCAAAAAACAATATGTGTTGTAATGAACATGATGAAAAGGGAACACTTATACACTGTCAATGGAACTGTAAATTAATTTTACCTCTGGAAAGATGGTAAAGATACATATAAAGATGCCTCAAAGAACTAAAGGTAGACTTACCATTCACTGGATTAATTGCTCTATTGGCAATCTATACATAGGAACAGAAGTCAAAAAGACACTTGTACCTGGATGTTTACTGCAGCAAAATTTACAACTGCAAAGATAGGCAATCAGCCTAAGTGCCAGTTGATGAGTCTATAAAGAATATGTGGATTTCTAGGTTGCATTGTCTACTACCAGTTACTTTGTTGCCAGAGAAAATATACAGGGAGAAAAGTAGAAACATGCTTTAATAAACTTGGAGCTGTCTGCCTTCCAGAATATGTTATATACCCCTGTAGGTGAACTCAGAGGTAAGTAATGATATAAGGATTACATCAACAATATCTGCTACAATCACATTAGACTCTCATATAAGTGGGTCAAATATCTCCATGCTAGAGGATAGGCATCTGGGATTCTTTATTATTCTATTTTCATGACAATGAATTCCTAAACCCTGATTCACTCATTCTTCTCATTAGGATTATGTGACATCTGTGTCCTTAAAATCAACTAAGCTATTTCAACTCTAACATATTATTTAAAATCATTACTAAATTATTTATATCTTTGAGTAATTGACTTATCAACCTTTGTAGACAATAAAAGCTCTTCAATACTGAATGTTACACAAATTCAGTGTGCAAAATAAGTGCTGACAAAATTTGGTATAAATTGTAGATACATTACTTACAGAATTATAAAACACATTTGGATCTTTCTCAGGAATATTTTAAGTCTAATCATCTTATCCCTGAATTATGATTTGCTTTGCTTATATGCAAGTTATTATGTAGCATAAAAACTCATATTTGGTCAATAGTTTTAGCGATCTAGCCTTTTGTACATAATTTTATGTCTTAAATTCTATACCTTTTCCTGTTTTCTTTTTAAGATCCAATCACCAATTCTTTCTTTTTTTAATTTTTTATTTTTGAGACAGAGTCTCACTATATTGCCCTCGGTAGATTGCCATGGCATCACAGCTCACAGCAACCTTAAACTCTTGGCCTTAAGCGATTCTTCTGACTCAGCCTCTCAAGTAGCTGGGACTACAGGCACCTGCTACAATGCCCGACTACTTTTTTGTTGTAGTTTTCATTATTATTTTTACAGGCCTGGGATGGGTTCGAACCCGCCACCTCCGGTGGATGTGGCTGGTGCCCTAGCCGCTGAGCCACAAGTGCCGAGCCTCCATCACCATTTCTAGCCTAACACTCTTGGGGTTCATTTGTGAGCTGTATCAAACCAGCACCAATACAGTAGTCAAAGGTAAACAGACCCATGAAAAGCTTTATAAAAAATCACTTAACTAACAATATTTAAAACAAATACCAGAAAATTCTAAATTGGAAAGTACAATATACTTACAATGCTCTTGAAGTCATTATAATATTCTTATAATTCTTATAATTCTTATTCTTGTTCATTTATTTTTCCACCCAGTACAGGCTTAAATTTTATTCAAAACTGTGGTGTTACCAGAATAATTAGTAAAAAAAAATAAGCCATGTGCATGAAATATTCTCCAGTTTATTAAAGTAGAATCTCATGCTTCAACTTTAGGCTTGGTCAAAATAAATGTAGGTTTCAAATTCAAAACCATCTCAAGGTTTTGTGTTAACATTTCTGGTTAAAAATAACAATATGACTCAAAAGTTGATATCTAAAAGTCAGAGTGGTTGACAGTTGAGTGATTTCTAGCTTTACATTTTCCTTTGAATTTTCAGAGGTAGAAACTTCCAGGTGTTATTGGATTTTTGTTGATTGATAGCTTATATTTTATAAATTTTACAAGATTTTTTTTGTATTATCATTACTCTTGGATATACATTGGTAATTATTTTATGGAAACAGAGAGTTTTCTCTTTTTATTAGTTTTGGTTCCAGCTATAGTCCTAATTAAATTCAGAAAACTTGGAAGCCATCACTGCAATAAGAAGCCTGGTATGTAATGTTCCTTCATTTTGGACATTATCATAGACGATATCAAGCTTCAGATGCCATAATTCATCTTCAGGCAACATCTTCTGTCAGCACAGTAACAGTTGTCAAGTCACAAAATACAAATTGTGATTTTGAGAAACTTGTTTTACCTAGAGTTAATGTACTGCTTGCTTTTATACTGACACTCATGTAAGTAATTACAGATGATACAAATAAAGTTATCAAAAAGATAATTTGTTTTTTTAGTGAGTGGCTCACTTTGTTTTATAATTTATACCTTGCAAGTTGAAGTACTGAATGTTCAATTTTATTATAGCAAACATATATAAATGGATATAAAACAGTATACCAACCAAGCAACTTATTAAAAAGGCAAAATGCAAAACATAATTTGCCTTATGGTAATACATTTTGGAGTTACAAGCAGCTCTCTCTTATTACCAATACAAGTAATGACATGAAGGCACAGGTCTCTTTAAGGACTTGTTCTAGGATATGCAAAGATTGGGTCTGGAGTGGGATGAGATATCATATTTCAGGGTGAAATTCACTATTTCAATGTTTCAAAAATAAAATGGGCAACTTAGTGGCTATGCTTATAACTTGAGTGGTTTTATAGTAATAAAGAATTATTCATAATTTGACTCCAACATCTCTTACATACACCCTACTGGCTAATTTCCAAATTTCTGTCTCTTTATGATTCAATCTGGCTTTTCTGATAAATTTTCCAATTAATTAATTATTTGTTTAAGGGTTCTTAAAACAATATTCATAGTTTTAATTCTGTTTACTGAATTTTTTGAATTTCTGAAATTCTCATCATATTATGAATTTGTATTACTGAATTCTCTGCTTTAATTTTCTGTTCTAAAATCCTTTTGGACATATGAATCACACATATTGTAGCACGAATTTATTATTTCATCTAATTTTTCCTAAGGTTGTATGTCAAACCTGTTAAAAACTAATTGTGTTTTATTACCTTTCATTTTACATGGAAGATTTTATTGATAAGATTTTGATAATTTTATCTATCTGAAGAGAGAATGTATCTTGCTTATGAGTAATAGTATATCTGGAAGATTATATTATTACAATGATTTGAGTCCTTGCTTCTGGTTCTAGGTATTCTTAAGTAATTACTCTTTAAATTTATTTGTTTAAATAAATTTAGGGGATACATGTGTTTTTTTGTTTGTTTTTTGTTATGTGGATGCGTTGTAATGTGGTGAAGTCAGGGCTTTTAGGATACTCATCATCTAAATGATGTACATTGTATTCAATAAGTAATTGTTAAACCCCCACTGCCCTCCTAACCTCCACCCTTTTTAGTTTCCAAATAGCAAGTCGTAGGAACATACCTACCCATGGTCCAATCCCACTCGTGAGTGTGAACATATGGTATTTGTTTTCAGTTATGATAATGGTCCTTAGTTCCATCGAAGTTACTGTAAAAGATATTATTTCTTTCTCTTCTATGGCTAAGTAGTAGCCGAGGTGTTTCTATATATATGTGTGTGTACGTGTGGACGTGTGTGTGTGTGTGTGTGTGTAGATAGATGATAGATAGATAGATAGATAACTCATACTTTCCTTATCTGCTTATCAGCTGATGGGAACTATGGCTGATTCCATTTCTTTGAAATTGTGAATTGCATTGTGATAAATATTCAGATGTTAAGTGTCCTTTTAATAGAATTACTTATTTTTCTTTGGATAGATACCCAGTAGTGAGGTTTCTGGATTGCATTGTATTTCTACTTTTAGTTCTGTGAGGAATCTTGATACTGATTTCTATAAAGGTTGTATTAATTTACATTCCTGCTAATCACAACAAGTGGTCCCTCTTCACTGCATAGATACTAGCATCTATTATTTTTTAAGTTTTAATAATGGCCACCTTGACTATGATAATAAAGTGGTATCTTACTGTGGTTTTAATTTGCACTTGTCTGATGATTAGTGATGTTGAGTCCTTTTTTTCATATGTTTGTTGGTTATTTGTGAATCTTCTTTTGAAAAACCTTGTTTCATATGTTTTGCCCACTTTATAATGAGATTATTTGTTGTTTTTCTTGCTGATTTGAGTTACTTTTAGGTTCTGGTTATTGTCCTTTGAAAGACTTAGAGTTACCTTTTTCTGTGCAGAAATGTTTTAGTTTAATTAAGTCATACTTATTTTTTGTTTGTTTTGTTGCATTTGCTTTTGGGGACCTGGTCACATTTTTTACAGCAGCTAATGTCCAGAAGAGTTTTTCTTAGGTTTTTCCCTAGCATTTTTATGGTTTCAAATCTTACATTAGGTCTTTAGCCCATCTTAAGTTAATTTTTGTATACAGTAAGAAAAAGGATCGGTCTCATTCTTCTCCATATGGTTTCCTTTCCTCAGGGTATGTTTTTGTCTGCTATGTTGAAGATCAGTTGGTTGTAGGTATTTGGCTGTAGGTATTTTGTCTGCTATGTTGAAGATCAGTTGGTGTAGGTATTTGGCTGTATTTGTGAGTTTTCTATTCTGTTCCGTTGGTCTGTGTGTCTACTTTTACACGAATACCATGCTGTTTTCGTAGCTGTAGCTTTGTAGTATAATTTGAAGTCAAGTAATGTTGTGCTTCCAGCTTTGTTCCTGATGATTTGGATTGCTATGACTATTTGAGCTTTTTTGTTGTTGCTGCATATGAATGTTAGGCTTGTTCCCTAATTCTGTGAGAAATTATATTGATATTTCATTAGAATATGCATTGAATCTGTAGATTTTGGGGGAAGTATGGTCATTATTGCAATATTATTTTTCCTAATCCATAAGTATGAGGTGTTTCTCCTTTCTTTGTTTGGTATATGATTTCTTTCATCATTCCCTTGTTGTTCTCCTTGTAGAGATCTTTCACCTACCTGCTTAGGCATATTCCTAGGTGTTTAATTTTCTTTGCAGCTTTTGTAAATAAATTCTTTATTTGACTCTCAGCTTTGCTGTATTTGTGTATGTAGCTATTTTTAAAAGACCTTTACCAGGGTCCATTCTTTCTCTATATGACCTGACCTTCAATTTTTGTACTCCTGTGTCTGCAAACCTTTGAATTTCTCTGGCTGTTTCCCTCCAATTTAGACTTAGCAGTTTTGTAACAGAGGAAATGGATATCAAATGTTGGACTCCTATTTCTGGGCTTTTCTTTACACAGGGATTATAATCAGTCAGCATAGTCTTTCAGGCCCCACTGGCTTTTGAGCCTTCTTATGCTTTCAGGAAGAATTTTCACAAAATATTTTCTACAGATTTTCCAGGTTCTTTTGGAAATGTTCTGTACAAGCTGGACTTCATCACAATAAATGAATCTGTTATATTTAAAATTGTTAAGTAACTCCAGCATGGGTGCAAATTACTTTAAAGAGTGACATTATACCCAAACTTCAATTTAATCTTAAAATATTTGATTGTTAGGCACAAGTAGACAATGTTCCATAATAATATTCAATTAGATGTAGTCTGTGTAGATGTTCCATATAAATCATAAACATTAAAATATAATCCTAGTAAAATTGAGAAACATTATTTGCAAAGTAGGTACTAGATGGCATTGTAACCATGAGCCTCTAAAACCAAATTTTTTTCCACTGTTTATCACATATGAGTTCTACAAATAAAGTCATAGATAGCATTTTTGATGCTCTCCAAAGTATTAATTTATGTGATTATGATTGCTTATAAAATATGCCAAAATAGCAAATGGAGTTTTTATACTTCAACATAGCTGCCTATTTCCACAAAAATGAAATTTTGGGTGGGTATAAAAATTATATATTTAAAAGATGTGCATCCAGACAGGGAAGTGTGTATACTTACTATGCTTAATGTAGCCACTGAATTAGCTATGTGAGAATTTGCACAATTGCTCCAGGGTGATGTCAATGACACAACAGACATCCCTAAATAAAATATCTCTCTCACTGTATCATTTGAAGGGCTGCTGACCACTGTTAAGGATTTTTAACTTTATTGTCATATTATGCTAGGTAGATAGAAAAAAAATTTTTCAAGTTAATATTATTAGAGGAATACTTATTGACAAGACAGCTTTTCATTTTAATGTGATAATAACAATAGTAGTGCCTATAATTGTCAAATGCCAGAGCGTATAATCTATGAGGTATGTGCCTATTTTGATTTAAATGTAATTTAAAACAAAATAATTTATTTTATCTATATACAACCTCATACAAATTTGTAACATATTCTCTTACCCAATTGCTGAAGTATTTGTCTTATTTTATAATTGAGTTTCAGTAAGTAGTAACTTATTACTTGAGTTATGGGGAAAATCATATAACATAGTATTAATTAATAAATAAATATGATTGAAAATTTTTGAATTGTGCAAGTAATTGATGGTTTAATAGATATGTCAAACTTACTAAATATTTATGTATGCATCAATATCACATTAATATTAAGATAAAAATTAATTTTTGAAATTCTCAGATATATTTTTTACAGAAAATTGATATTATTATATTAGTTTGACATTATTCGGTAGTTTAATGCCATAAAAATTGTACAAATTGTTAGCATAAATTGTTTATGTCTAGTTTGAAATGTAAATATATTTAATATTGTTGAAATGAAAACAATTTAAGGCAGCCAGGTGTGGTGGCTCCTGCCTGTAATCCTCGCAATGGTGGGAGAATCCCTTGAGCTCAGAAGTTCAAAACCAGCCTGAGCAAAAGTGAGTGCTCTGTCCCTGCTAAAAATAAAAAGTTAAACTGGGTGTCATGGTGGGCACCTGTAGTCCCATATACTCGGGAGGCTGAGGAAAGAGGATTGCTTGAACCCAGGAGTCTGAGGTTGCTATGAGCTAAGCTGGTGCCAGTAGCCAGGGCAACAGACTGCAAATCTGTGTCACCAAAAATAAATAAATAGATAAATAAATAAATAAAATAATTGGTAATAATATTTTCAATTTTATGATTTAAGAACATTAAAAGCTAAGATACTCAAGCAGGTAAAGAATCTTTTAGGAGGAAAACCATGAGATCTCACATACTCATCATAGGGAACCTTAAGGTAATTTAAGATCAGCTAGGGAGGTGAGGAGAGATAGGATTAGGTACATTCCCCACCTCATTTTTCTTTAACGTTGTATCAGAGCTATAGACTCTTCCCTAATATAAAAATTACCTAAAGACAGAGGAAGGTCAAAATTGAACTCATCTTTAGGGTTATCTGTCTTATAAAGCATTTTCTGTTAGGAATATACAATTTAACATTTTGAACAATTTTTTTAAAAGTTAATCTCTAAGTATAAGGTAATCTAAAAAGAAAATATAAGTGCATATTCATACAGAGAAATCCTAATATTGGAAGCAAATAAAAATATACTTGACTGCAAAATATGCATATTTTTTAGTGCATCTCCATCTACAACATTTAAAATACTGAATTCTAAAGAAGTACTAAGGAGGTCACATTGCAAATCATTTTGCCTTTATGGCATATAGAAATAGAATTTTAGTGTTTGGAATATATCATCTTCTTACTCTCGTTTTAACTGGCCTCTAAGTGGCAATCCCTTCATCATTTTAAGTAGGCATTCAATATGAAATATAAAAGTTCACAAGTTATTGATCAAAAGAAGTAAAACTAGACTTTATTTATATTATTTGGAAAATGAATATTAAACTCTTTCCATCAGTTCAATAAAGAAGCTATTTCTTTTTTAGAATTATTCAAATAGGAATTTTTCTTCATAGAGATTTATGTTTGCAAACAATTGGAGGAACTTTAAGTATTAACACGTGAATAGAAGGATGTTGATCCTGGGGTCACGATAAAATTGACCTTCACGAAAACTGCCCATTGAACAGGTGGCAGATGCAGTGAAGCTGAGAATGGTACATCAGAGGGTCTTTTGCTACTTGGAAGACTTGCATTCATTTACTTACCAAAACTAGAAATAAGCATCTGGATATACTTATACTACACAAAATATTTATACAATAAATATTAAAACTTAGTTTTCATTGCTGAAGCAACACAAAGGGATATATAATTTGTACATAAGAAAACATATTGGAGCAAAGAAACTTACATAATTCACCCAATAAAATTGGGGAAAAAATAGTTAAGGAAGTTATACCACTTTTAAAGGAGGGGTCAGTGGATATAAAGTTACAGTTAGGAAGAATAAGCTTTGGTGTCTATTACACAGAAGGGTGCCTATAGCAAATAGCATGTAGCATACATTTCATGATAGCTAGAGGGGAATATTTTGAATGTTGTCACCAGAAAGAAATGATAAATGTGTAGAATGAGGAGTTATTCTAATTACATCATTAACTATGTATACATGAGTTCAAACATCATTTTGTACCTTATAAATATGTGCAATCATCATATGTCAATTATAAATGAAAAATTAGAGAGAAAGTGAGAGAGAAGAAAGGAAGAAGAAATTTCAGTTTGTCAATTTCTGCAAAAATTAAACACGGCACCTGGGATTTTGACAGGGGTAACTTTGAATCTGTAGATAAATTTGGGAAGCAATAGTAATGTTTTAAATTTCAATAATGTTTCGTGCTTTGGAGTAAAAGTTTTTCAATTCTTTTGTTGAAATTTTTTCTAAACTCTGTAAATGTTTCCATGGTATTGTATATTGAGTTGTGCTGTTAATTTCATTTTGGTGTAGTCAAGTTTAATATGCACATATGTTTTAGACGATCTCTTAGAGGTTAATTTAGAGATTACCATTAACATTAATTTATAGGGACCTAGTTTATATTAATATCAACTTACTTTTTATATTTTATAAAACATTTGATCTTATATAGCTCATTCTCTTATAGTTACCTTGTTCTTTAATACATTCTGTGTCCTCCAGCAGCCTGGATCTCACTGTGAATGTAGTGCTTTTGGTTTTTAATGCTGTTGTGGAGTTGAGGAAAGAGAGATGGAAATAGGGCAATGTTAAAACACCACATAGCTCACTATTTTATTCCAAGGTTCAGTTTTTCTTGAATTAACACTCCGTGGATTTCTTGAAGCCTTTGGTAAATTCTTGGAATTCTAAAAAGATGGATTTAGACAAATCTTTCTGAATTATTTATTGACTTTATGGAGGAGATTTTCAGAGATATACCTCCATTTTAATATCCAGGGTATATTTAAAAAGTAGTGTTTAGGCTCAGTGCCTGTGGCTCGCCAGTTAGGGCACCAGCCATGTACACCAAGGCTGGTAGCTTCAAACCCAGCCCAGGCCTACCAAGCAACAATGACAATTACAACAAAAAAAATAGTGGCGCCTGTAGTCCCAGCTAGTTGGGAGGCTGAGGCAAGAGAATCACTTAAACCCAAGAGTTTGGGGTTTCTGTGAGCTGTGACACCATGGCATTCTACCGAGGGTGACATAGTGAGGCTCTGTCTCAAAAAAAAAAAAAAAAAAAAGAGTATCGTTTAAAGAATATGTATGGTCTTAGCTGCATTTAGTAAAGTTAATATAATTTGTTTAAGTTTCCTCCAAAATATTAAAAACTTTGTTGGTAGAAAAACTGTAAAATATTTTTCCAGATAGAAATACTAATATAAATGAGTCTATAAATTTTGCATAAAGGTTTGTTATTTTCTTTTATATTGACATGATCCAAATATTTACAAGTGACTTGATAATGACAAAATTGATTAAGGCTTAAATTAAAACATCTTTCAGGATCATTGCCGATTGCATTCAATTCTGAGATTAAATTATTAATGTATTTAATGTCAGTAACATTTAGAACACATTTATTAACTTTTGGCCTTAAGGCTACAAATTTTAAATGTCAGTTTTTTGTTTTCTTTTTTTAGGGTCCTCAATTACGAGAACACAAATCCCCTCCCCCAATTCAATGTCCTTCAATATTCTTACAGTGTTTTCCCAGCATTATTTTAATTATAAATTCTGTGCTTGAAAAAAAATAAAATAATGTTGACAATCTTGTTTTCATGATATGTAAAATAGGAAAAGGAGTGTTTACATTTCTTCAGTACCATTGCTTTTCATGATATTGCACATTGCACATAGTAAACTTTATAATTTTTTCTAATTCATATTAAGTGCTTTTTTCCAGATAAGTGCATATGAATGCCTCTATTTTAACACTGGTTCTCTCTAGACATCTTGTAAACTTCAGACAGGTATTCACCTTCCCATACTGGGTTCAGCAATTAACAACTCTACCTCAAGAAGGAAACGCAGGTGTGACCCAATACAAAGCCAAGTGTAAGATGCAACAGTAGCTTTATAAAGGGGTCCCAATACAAAGCCAAGTGTAAGATGCAACAGTAGCTTTATAAAGGGGTCCTACCTGAAACATCAGTTTTCTTGTCATTATTTCATGTATTCCATGTCAAACTATGTTCCATATAAAATATTTTATGTCCCACCAAAAAACTACTGATGTAGAATGGTTATGGAAAGCCTACAATTGTTGTTTTTGTTGTCAGAGAGTATAATCCAATAAAGAATAAATATATAATTCAGACGTATTACATTGTAAGTAATAAAAAGCTCCACTTAAATGATATTAAATAACAAAAATAAGTAATGACCCACGAACTTGTAAACAAGGCAGGAGTTAGCCTTGGTCTATTGATTCAACATTGCCACCAAGTCTTTCTGTCTCTCTCCTCTTTCTTGTTTCTATCAGATTCATGGCTCCCCTTAGAGCTACAATGACTCCCCTAAACTATGAAGCATTCATGTTTGTTTATCGTTATCCCACTGAACAAGAATGGCCTTTGCTCCAGCATGATGGTGTCCTGGGTATTGTTCTAGTCCCGGTAGAGATAATTAGCACTAATTGTAATGACTCAGGTTACTAGCTTATTCCTGTTACAAATCACTGTGGCAGGGATATGAAATGTGTAACTCGGCTTAGTGTGGGCCAGAGGCTCTATTCAGGACCAGTGGATGAAATCCTGTTTTCACAGAATCAAATGTCTGGGATGAGGACGAATGCTGGGAAGACAAAAGACAGCAAAACACATTTACACTGAAGAAAAAATAACAATAAACCAAATCATGAAAAATCTTATGATAAAAGGGCATCTCAAAAATCAAGTAAACAATAAAAATAACAAGAGATATGGGAAGTCATCAAAGCCATAGAAACGAGAGAATCGAATACCCAGCAGAATCCCTGGCCTTCTTTTCATTCTCTCTCTTCCTTCTACTCTCTCAGTTATAACTAGAATTTTCCACATGACGTAATTTTTAGCTCAACTCTTAGAACTTAAGAAAAAAAATTGGGTAGTTTCTCTCTACATGAGTCACGTGGGAGAAATTAATCGAAGCTTTCTTTAGTCTTCATATCAGACACCTTAGACAAGAAATCATAACTATCATGTGACTGCTGGCACTTTTTCCATTCAAATGTGGCAAAGGAACACGTAAGACAAAACAGCTCCTAAAAGAACCTAATATTCAGACGTGGAATAAGCTAGCAATTAGAAGAGAGAGGACTGTGCAGAAAATCCAAAACATGTGCAATATCCACTCTAACCTAACTCTGAACGTAGTTTAACTGAACATCCTATTAAAAAAAAGAAATCCGTCATCTTCCCAGGTTTATTCACATCCCAGTTTTACTTTCCGCTCTAGACTAATATTAGATGGCAGCAAAAATCAGAAATGTTTATCATGCCTCAACTTTCTTTCAGAGCATAACTACTTTGATGTTCAATCAATTATAACATTGATTTTATCTAATTTACTATATTTTATTTTTCTTTCTAATTTGTCAGGAACTATGTCTTCTTAATATCTATTTGAAAT
This sequence comes from Loris lydekkerianus, assembly GCA_963574355.1. Taxonomy (NCBI): domain Eukaryota; kingdom Metazoa; phylum Chordata; class Mammalia; order Primates; family Lorisidae; genus Loris; species Loris lydekkerianus. The sequence goes on from CAUYPK010059822.1 coordinate 63,802, forward strand.
GCTTTTTAAGACTAAAATAACACTGTAACTTTGTGGGTTATTTTTCAAAGCTTAACTGTCATTCCTTATCAAATTCTATGGATCTGTTGCTGTTATAGTACATAATCTCCTGCACAAATGCCAGCTTTTCTGACTTTTATGCAAATTTTAAATATGCAACAATGTATTTCAAAAATTTAAGTGTTTTTCATCCGTCTTTGGAGATCTTTTGTTCGACCTAGCGACAGAGTCAACACATTGGGAATATTCTTCTTTTCTTTTTTCGTGATTTGTTTCATTTTTCCCCTCTGTGCTACTGAATGTCATAGCACATTTCTTATTTTTTGAAATTTGAATGACTAATTCTTTAAGGTCTATTGAAAATAATTAACAGGTAACTTTTTGACATGCAGCTACTCTATTTTTTTTTAATTTTTCTACCATAAACAACTTCAACTTTTTTCTACTTTTGTCCTCCAGAATTTTCATTTACAACCAAGGTATATACTCATTATATTTTTGATAAATATTAGGGGGGAAATTACATTTAAAATCTTCCATTCCTTTTTGCCTTTTCTTTTTATTGCTGACTTTCTGTTTCAAGGTTCTGCCTGACTGAGACTCTACCAGCTTTTGCCCTGAGTGTTTGAATTGCTATTATGTACCTGAAGGCTCTCTCTTCTCTGCAATGAGGCTCTTTTGTGTCTTTGAACAATATTGTGAGGTAGAGAAGGTAGGCATTATTATTCTCAAGTGAATTCTAAAATACTTGTTGGAAGTGATGACATACTTAAGGTTAACACAGACTGAGCAGAGGAAATGCAATAAGCATGTTTTCCAACATTATTTTTAAGTGAAACTGAATACTTACTGTGTGCAAGAAATATCTGGTACCCAAAATAAAACAATCAGGTTTGCTTGAGAGAAAGACTGAGTAGCCTGTGAGTGCCTGAATTCAAATCTAATTTATTTCAAATCCCAAACACATGCTTTTTTTACTGTATGACACTGTTTTCTACAGTCAGCTGCTCTTGGCAGACATAGAACTAAATGTATCTTGACACACACTAATTGTGATTTGATACAAGAGGTGTTGAAGCAGCAGGAAATCACGGTTCATTAAAATCCTAAAATCATCCAGACTATCTCATAAACACTGCCAGAACATTTTTGTTAATTCTACCATGCCCAGTGAAAATGAGTAATGTTTAGGCTCTATCATGCTCAATCCTTCATAAAATTGCCATTTTTTATTGACGTTTCAAAGAAATAACCAAATTAAAAACATTGAGTGTTGCATTTGAGTGTTTGTATGTTTGAATATGACTAAAATTGAAGACGATACCTATAAAATATCTTCCCTGATATATTTATTTAATGTTAATGTTTCCTTTTGATAATAAAGGTTTTGTTGGGTGGATGATATATTAACTCTGGTAGCATGCTAAGACTCAAAGACAGGAATAAGTTTATATTTAATTAATATTATTTCATCCTTAATATTCTCTACTTCTTACATTTTACTTTGCACGTAGTATCTTTGATTTCTAGGTATATGTTAAAATGCTACATTGCATTTTTGAAGTTGAATCTGAAGTTAAATATGTACTTCACTGGAAATGCTTATGTGCTCCAATATTCTCTTATATATTTTCTTATGAACATAATTTGAGATATACTGTCATGAAGAACTGAAAAACAGGTAGAATCCGCATTAGTTTTAAGTCTCTCTTCCAGAAGTCTTGAGTATGTAAGACGTGCAGATCAGAGTGCACAGAACCACACAAACTCAGATACTGACAGACCATCCTCAGTGGTCACAGGTCATGAAAGCCATGATCAAGTAGTAGCAACATTAAAGAATAGTGAAGTTATTCACTTCAGAAGGGGACTGAACACAGACAGGCATAAACTGAGGAATCAAAAACAGAGTGATTAAGGCCTTATACAGGCAGAGCTGGAGTAAGGAACCAAAGGATCTACTTTGGGGAAGCAAGTTAGACATGAGAAAAATGTGGTAAATCAATTGGGGATCCAATCTCCTAAACCTGATAGTCTTGATGCTCATGTGCCCTGTTCTTCCTCATTTCCATGAGGATATTTTTAGTAACCTGGCACTAACTCTCTCAGGCCAGAGTCCCCTTTCTTTACAACAGTCTCTATGAGCTCAATAATACAATAAAATGTGCAGGAATAAAGTATTTTAATGAAGGATATAGAAACTTCCTTGTCAAATGGCATTTTAAGCACTAAAACAATGCAGATTACATTGTCCAAAGGAAGAAATTTAAAATATCATGATTAAAAATGAGTTTTTACCTGATCTGAGATTTCTCAGGTAATTTTGTTTTTGTCCGGAATGTTCATATGATATTAACAGGAATTGTCAATGCTGGGAGACACTATCTGTGAAATGAAGACTTAGTGTTAAAACCTAATGCCTTCATTAACAGGGACATACTTAAAGAGAAATCAAAGTCCAAGTCAAATATAAATGGTCATGGCAACTTTTGATTTTTTCAATGAAAGACTCAGGAAAAAAAAAAAAAAATGGTGCCTATTGCTCTGGTTAAAATGATGATGTCTGCTCCAAAATTTGTATTTAAAATTAACGCCCAATGCAACAGTATTAAAAGGTATATACTTTGAAATGTGACTAAGTCACAATGCCTTCACTTTCATCAATGGGGTTAGTGTCCTTAAAAAAAGGAATTAAGTTCAAAGCAAGTGTTCTCTTGACCTTTGTTCCTTTTGTAACATGAGAGCACAATTCTTTATCCCCTCCATAGGATGCAGCAACAAGGTGACATCTTGCAAGCCCTCATCAGGTACAGAATAGCTAGTTTCTTGATCTTGAACTTCAAGAACTTCTCAACCCCCAAAACAGTGAGAAATAAATTTCTAATCCTAATAAATTAACCAGTGTGTGAAATAAATTTCTAATCCTAATAAATTAACCCAGTGTGATATTTTGTTAGAGTCGTGCAAATAAACTAAGACAAAATAATAAAGGTTTTACCACTAGTACAACATTTATAAGATATGACCAACTCAAACATTTAGCACCTGTTTTCTGAGATGCTTTAACCTCTGAAACAGATTTTTAAAAATTGTATACAAATTATACAGATGGATATAATGTCATCAATAAAATTTTATATTCAGAGAGATATATTAACATGATAACAACTTGATTACAACATGTAAGCCATCATAAATTTATCAAAACATTGTTTATTTAATTTCAATATTTTATTTTCAGTTGAATGTATCAAAAATATTTTATTGAAAATTTTTCATTTTTCATGTTAAGTTTTCAAAATCTGAGATGTACTTTAAATTACTAAAACATCAGAATCTAACTATGAATCAATAGCCATGGCCCCAGGGGAATTTTTATCTATGACTTACACATGCTTTGATAAATAACAAAAAGCATTATTTCTCAAATTAGTATGTGAAACATATTATTCAAATTGCTACAATTTTAGCAAGGAATAAAAACTTAGAATCCAAAATAAATGTGTAAATGCACTCATTTAAGTATATAAGAACTAGAAAACTGAAATATGACTATATCCACTGATACATGCTGGGTTAAAATAAAACTATATACAGACTGTTGGTCTTTACCACATGGAAAAAAATTAGCTTTGTATTCTACATTTATATAACTGAAACAAGACCATTTCAGTTATTTATTCCTCCCTCTACTAAAATATTTATTAATATTAGCGTTTTTAGTTGTTCTTATTTTAATGAAGGAGCAAACACATTACTAGGTGGGTGCTAATAATAGTCTCCTGATCATGATCCTTTTCCAGCTCAATTCAGAAGTGACCATAATACCTACATTACTCAGGATATCCATTGGTCACCGGTTTTTCTCAATAGCACAATTTTCATTCCTGTATACTTATTACATGGTCAGCAGGTTGGCTAACATTTTCAAAATATTTCCATACTCAATGAAAATCAGGAAGGGTGCATTTTGATTAAATTTGGCACATTCACTTTAATGCCTATTCCAACTAGAAAAGCCCTAGGTCCTTCATCATATGCATGGGCTCCAAGTACAATGGTTAAACAAACCATGATCTTTAATACGCTGAAGATTGCCTAAACCTATCTTCCGTGATTTCTTCTCGCTGACATAATTGTATAGTTTTACGGGTTTTGGTATGTTCCTTTTTTTTAATGGCTAATTATGAGACTTACATTAACTCCCTATGTGTCATTCAACAACCCCACCCTAGAAACCCCTGTTCCCGAAATTTTAAGTGAGCATCAGACCAGATCCTTGAAAAGTATCTCATCACACACATTATTAGGCCTGTTTTCAGCATTTTCAATTCAATAGGGGCCCAAGAGTTTGAATTTTTGAAGAAGTTCCCACCCAGGAGTAGGAGCCACGTGGCCATAAAGCACATGGCTTTCCTGTCCTTGCCACAGGGTTTGGTTCACAGCGTCTGAGGCTGTGACCTCTATACACACATCCCAAATATTTATAAAGTCATCCAAAAATGTTCAACTAAATGCAACTCCCAAATTTAACACTTAGGTCTTATTGTTCAACTTGTATCTCATCCACATAATTGTTCTCGTAGCCTGAAGTCTGAGGTAATCTGAAACATAAATAAAAATATGCGTGAAATCAACATGGCCCAGCTCTTCACTTCACATATTTTCACTATGTGCATCATAAACCGTTCCCTGACCATGTCATTTTACATGAATTCTCATGGTCGATCAGTGTAATGGGTCTTGAAGTTACCAATATTTTGTAACTTATACTGAATATAAGTTGTTCACTGACTTTCATTTTTCCAATTCTGACCCAGCCAGATATGTCGTACAGGATAAAATATATGTCAAATATGGGAGAATGTGGAATTTACCTTTCTTTAACAAGTACAAAAATTATCTTACATGGCTGTAATAAATCAATAGAACTTCAGCTTAGAGGTTGAAGTTTTCTACTAGAGGAAATGTTACACTTTGACAGAGTGAGATTTGACTGAGGAGCTCTTCCCTATTCAAGGAGGCCTATTTCCTAGTTCTAATTTTTTTTTTTTTTTTTGCACTGAAGGCCCCTTAATTTTTAACTCACCCACAGAGGCATGGACGTGGCATCCAGTCCAGGTCCCAGGTCACCCTCGCGCCACAGAAGGAGCAGCAGTGGGTTTTGAACACGACCCTCTTGGGCGTCCTCCAGTTCCTCAGCATGTCTATCAGCTCAACCCGCCACTTGAGAAAAGCTTCCCAGGATACATAATGAACGTCGGGAGGAGGATGTTCATACCCGAGGCGCACCCGAGGGATAGGATAGACATCCCCGAGGTAGTCCCGAGGGATAGGATAGATCTCCAGGCCGAGCCGGTGCAGCGCGCAGGTGTGGCGCAGCAGGCGGGCCAGGGAGTCTGCGCGCAGGTGGTTCCCGCAGAAGTCGAAGGTCACCAGCTGGTGGGAGTGGCTCAAGCCGGGCAGGAGGTATCCGAGTTGGATGTCTGTGATCTCACAGTCCCTTAAGACCAGGATCTGCAGAGTGGCTGCGATGTCCTCTAGCAGGAGGCCGAGGGGCTTCAGATCCGTACAGCTCAAGTAGACATCTGTCAGGTCCAGCTTCTTCAGCTGCCTAAGGCTCGGGCACAGGACCACCAGCTCCAGTTCTGATTCCGAGAGCGAGCCGGGAACGACCACAAGGGACTCCAAGGAGGCCGGGAGGCAGCAGAGGAAACCCGTCAGACAGCGATGGAAGAGGGGCGGCAAGGACGCTGGGGACTCCTCGAGATCCAGCTGCCCGAGGTGGCGGTCACGACGGTACCTGAAGGGGAGTTCGTCAGTCTCTTTCTCCGGGAGAAACCCGAGGTCGAACCCAACATAAAGGGGGTGAAAGCAGACCTGACGAAGACTCTTCATCTGGGCCATGTAAGGGCCTAAGTCTTCTATCCTGTCCTCCGTCCCCATGTTATGAACGGTCAGGTCCTGGATACAGTTCAAGTCCACCCGATTTAGCAGCCACTGGAACCTGTCGCTGAGTCCCTCGGTCACCACCATCTTCCTGCAGCACAGGTGGACTCGGTCTTCCCTGAGCTGGGCCCATTCTAAGAGGTAGTCCAGGAACTGGGTTAGGGCCGGTAGCCAGGAGCAGCCACACTGGATGATCACGGTCAGCTGCCGCTGCCCCCGGGTCCTCGGACAGTCCACCACAGTCAGCTGCTTACTCATCCATTCCGAGGACGCCGAAGGGGTTCCGTACCATCTACTCCAGAAGTCATCCCCGCCATGCCATAAATCCACAACTTGCAGCTTCCACCTACTAGGGCGAATCTCCTGGGTCAGCAGCCCATCAAGCCCGTCCAGCACAGCTTTTAAGGTCTCCAGGCGGTAGTATTCCACCATCAGCCGCCCCAGAGGGAGGCAGGGGAAGGGCCAGGCCTGCACCATTGCTGTTAGGAGCCTGTGTTCCCGTCGTCGGTAGACCTCCTCGAACACTACTGGGAAGAGCACCTTGGGCAGCTGCTCCACAGCAGAGATGGCCAAATCCTGGTTCCTCAGCAGAATCTGGGTGGCCATGTCCACAAGTCTACGTGGGGCCCAGTAACTCATCCTGGGACCAATCTCTGGCCGTGCGCGGTAGCACACTCCTGTAATCCTAACACTCCGGAAGGCCAAGAAGCAGAGGGGGACTGGGGGAATCCCCTGAGCACAGCAGGTGGAGCCCGGAGTGAGCAAGGATAGCTTGTACCTGGAGAGCTGTGTCGGGTCAGCACTCTGCGCGGCGTACTGGGGTCTCAGGCAACAGTAACTCCGGGCTTTGTGGGGCTTGGTATTCTGTCTGCTGTGGCTCTTTGGGAGCTCGTGTTAACCCTTCTGACCACACCCCTCTCCCTCGCCCACCATCAGTATCCAATCAGAAGCTGGAATCTGATTGGACCCTGAAGCCCCACCTAGTTACTCCTGGTCGAGTTTTGGGCTTTCCTCAGAGGCATTGACAGAATCAGAAATCCAATCACGAAGCTCAAAGACTAAGGGAGGGGGTCCAGAATCCCTTCTGTCATGCACTCCACAACCATGGAGTGGTTCTAAGGAACACCTGACCTCCTGGTTGTGAGACTGAGCAGGTTAATCTGCTGCTGACTTTAGAAAGCAAAAAACACACAGCAAAAAACCTGAAGGCCACTCTGGCACCCATCCTGGCAGGAAAGGATGTTTTTTGTTGTTATTGTTATTTACAAACGATTTTATACTAAACATTAATCTTTAAAAGAGAGTTTCCTTCTGTGCCTGTTAAGTAGACGACAGTATATGTTTTTTTTTCTTTTTCTGGGCAAGATGATTAACCCAGTTTCATTGAGACAAAGTGTCAAAAGGATCCTGTTACCCAGTCGGGGGTGATGGGCATGTCCTGGCTTTTCTTAATCCCATCTCCATCTACACATCACCAGTGACAAGCTACACTGTCACACTTGGCAGATCCAAATGAACCCCGTGGGTGGAGTCTTCTGATTCGTGGCCTCCATCCCATGCCTGAATGAAAAATGTTTCTGTGAATCCCTCCAACCTTACTGTGAATGCTCAGCCTGTTGAAGGACCCATGTAACGTACTGATGACCTTGATAAGGACACTGAATTTTTTTTCTTTCTGAATCATGACATCCTACCGATTTATCTGCATTGTTGCAATGCACAGCTTATGTTTGTAAACTATGTGGGTATACTCCAAGGAGGAAAGACAACTCCCATGTGGGGAGTCATCCTCCCCCATCCTGAATGTTGCTATAAAATCCCACAGCCTGGGCTGTGTTCCAGCCCAGTGGCTCAGGCCTGTCATCCCAGCACTCTGGGAGGCTGATGTGGGTCGATGGCTTGAGCTCAGGAGTTCCAGACAAGCCTGAGCAAGGGTAAGACCCCTGTCTCCAATAAAATTAGAGAAACTTAGCCAGGCCTGGAAGGGGTAGCCTACAGTCCAAGCTACTCAGTCTAGTCCAACAAAATGCCAATTTTCCAACATTGGTTTATAAGCTCCAATACAACAAGGCATTTTCATGAAGCTATAACATGAATCTAAGCTCACTCAGACATTGACATAGGACAGCCAATAATTCCAGAGGGAAGGTTTCCAAAAAGAGTCGCACTCCATACCCTGGGTAGAGTACCCTGGCATCACAGTTCATGGCAACCTCTAACTCCTGGGCTCCAGCAATCCTCCTGCCTCAGCCTCCCCACAGCTGGGACCACAGGCACTCAAGGCGCCCAGCAATATTTGGGATTTATGCTCCTAGTAGAGACAGGGTCTCACTCCTGCTCAGGCTGGTTTTAAACCCTTGAGTTAAGGCCATCCACCAGCCTCTGCCTCCCAGAGTGGCCAGAGAAATTAACTTTCATTTGGAGTCCCAGCAAATTAAGAAGATGGCAGATTAGTGTCCTTAAGTACCATCTTAAATTAGTGTGTACTTTAGGGTTTTTTGATGTTGTGAAGGGGACAGGGAACTTGTTAGTGGTAAGTAAGGACTTCAGACACCAGGGTTTCAGCAAGGGTCAAAGGAGGCTGGAAAACTAATGTGTTCATGGTAAGTTAACCTGGAATGGCTCAGGTGGTGCTGTTCCTATGAGCATTGTTACTTTTGTTTATACTTCCCTTATTTTCTCTTTAGTTAGTTTTGGTAAAGGGACAGTTATCTTTCTTGTAGTTTACATACAGGGCTAAGTAGAAACTTTTAACATTTTAAGAAAATAAAAAAATATATTAAGGATATCACAGCAGGAGGTCAGCTACTGATGTTTCTCTTCTCTTCTACCATTAGGCAGTGTCCTCTACTGCTCACAAAAATGAACATAAGAACATAATTGTCAGACCAGAGCTTACTACAACCTCCAACACCTTGGCTTAAGGGAGCCTTCTGCCTCAGGCTAGGGACTGGCAACATCAAACCCAGCTAACTTTTCTATTTATAGAGATGGAGTCTTGCTGTGTTGCTTAAGCCGGTCTTGAACTCCTGGCCTCTGGTGGTTCTCCCTTCTTGGCCTCCCCAAATTCTAGGATTATAGGCTGTATCCTAGTTTGAAATAAATAGTGTGTGTGTGTCAGCGTCCTGCCCTAGGAGCAGGGTCTGCTGAGACCTTTGGAAATTGGCAGTGACTGACTGAAGAAATATAGAGGTAGAAGGGAAGGTAAAGAAAGAGACCTGAGATATAGAGTAGCACTAAAAGTGGGAGCTCAGGGTCCATTGCAAGTTTGTGGGCTTCTGTCAATCACACAGCGTGTTTGCTCCCCTCTGACTTTATTGAAGTCTATTTGCCTGGAGGGTAAGATGAGGCAGGGAACAAAGATGCTAGAAGTTTCTCTGAATGAGCATTCCAGCTCCTATTGTTATTATTAACCTTAAGTGTGGCCTTCAGAAATCTGAAATCTGAGCCTTGTTTTGGGAGAGCCTTCTGCTTGAGGTCATGCACACAGATTTGTAGGGAGGTGCTAAGCTCTGATAGTTCTCTGTGGAGTAAAATGCCACTGGCGTTAATCACCTCTGAGGAATCAGTGGGTGGGAGGAATTTTCCTCTCATCATCACCACAGAGGATCTTCCTCTGTGATAAGGGATATAGCTCTTCTGTCCATATCTCAGGGATCAAGCTACTCCCTTGATCTCTGCCCCAGGCAAATGCAAATCTCCACAATGGGTATCTGCTTTGCCTCTTTGCTAGGCAGGAAATGACCCAGTCAATGTATCTTTCTAGGTCTTGTCATAGCCTCTTCTATGACCACTTTTTCCTCAGAGTGCTGGCAGACCCAGCAGGGGTATTTCTAAGCTGTATCCCCAACAGGCTAGAATTTCAGAAAAGGCAGAAAGCTTGCTATCAATGGCTAGCTTCAATGTAAACTAGCTGACTTTTCTTTGTTATGACTCATTCAGCTTACTTTTTAATTTTACTCTTTTTCTGGGAATGCTTTCCCTTGCCAAGAATGGGGTCTTTGGTCCCCATTCTCCCTGCAGTGTGTATATACAATATGTATACTTTTGAGTAAGACATTTTATATGGTGAGTCTTAAATAAATCAGATGCTCATTGCCTTATTCAATTAAGGAAGCTGTTAAGTGAAGTTCTAAAAAGGTTGTTGCTATGCCAATATAAGTTCTTGCATTTATAACTCACTGCTAATTTTATCATACAGTGACAACAATTTTGAAGAGATTTTATTCTGCCATTCACTTCTCCATTTATTACTCGTGTATTCAATACTCATCCTTTGGTAGACACCATATTAAGTATATAAGGACAAAGTCTTCCTGCTAGCATGAGAATGTTGGACATAGTGCCATAGTAACATTCCTTTTTTTTTTCTTTTTTTCTTTTTGTTTTCTTTCATTTTCCTTGCTTTTTGTTTTTTTTCCTTTTATTTTCTTTGAACTGTATCCAAGAAATTCCTAAGACCTCTTTAGGGGAAATTTTCCAAAGCTTTTATTCTTCTGAATGAACTGTATCACTTAAAATCATTTGGACAATTATTTTCTAGAAAGGTCTTCAGAGTTGTGACATTTTATTCTGGATATTATAAAAGTGCAGATAAATATCTACCCTTTAAAATTTATAGTAAACATTCCCTTTTTAGAGGATGTACCTTTTGTCCATTCCTCCAACAAAGAACAGTCCACCTCTTAAATAATGAATGCTCTTTGAAACAATTCATCAGACAATTGAAGTAGGCTGGACACTTTACTTAAGCACACCAATTCAATCCTCCTGCCCTGAAATTTTGATGTGGGTATCTGCTAAAAAAGCTTATAATCTTAGTTCTGAAACTAAAAATACGTAACACCATTTATGAGCTTCAAAATATATAATCATGAACTTCCAGGTTTATGTTGAATGATAATTGTGACAGAGGACAACCTTGTCTAGTTCCAGTTCTAAGAGGAAAAACTTTCAGTTTTACTCTATTCAGTAAAATATTAGCCAATACAATTAGACAAGGCAAGAAAATAAAGGGCATCCAAATGGGAACAGAAGAGGTCAAACTCTCCCTCTTTGCTGATGATATGATCATATACTTAGAGAACCCTAAAGACTCAACCACAAGACTCTTGGAAGTCATCAAAAAATATAGTGATGTCTCAGGATATGAAATTAATGTCCACAAGTCAGTTGCCTTTGTATATGCCAACAGTCAAGATGAGAGGCTAATTAAGGACACAACCCCCTTCACCATAGCCCCAAAGAAAATGAAATACTTATGAATATACCTAACAAAAGAGGTGAAGGACCGCTATAAAGAAAATTATGAAACCCTAAGAAAGGAAATAACAGAGGACTTTAACAAATGGAAGAACGTACCATGCTCATGGCTGGGAAGAATCAACATCGTTAAAACGTCTATACTTCCAAGAGCAATCTACAAATTCAATGCCATCCCTATTAAAATGCCAATGCCATATTTTGAAGACTTGGAAAAAATGATTGTGCGTTTTGTATGGAACCAGAAAAAACCCCGTATAGCTAAGGCAGTTCTTAGTAATAAAAACAAAGCTGGGAGTATCACCATTCCAGATTTTAGGCTGTACTACAAGGCCATAGTGGTCAAGATAGCATGGTACTGGCACAAAAATAGAGACATAGACATTTGGAATCGAATAGAAAACAAGGAAATGAAACCAACAACTTACAACCACCTAATCTTTGATAAAACAAACAAGAATGTACACTGGGGGAAAGAGTCCCTATTCAATAAATGGTGCTGGGAGAACTGGATATCCACATGTAAAAGACTGAAACTGGACCCGCACCTTTCTCCACTCACAAAAATTGATTCAAGATGGATAAAGAACTTAAATTTAAGGCATGAAACGATAAAAATCCTCAAAGAAAGCATAGGAAAAACACTGGAAGATATTGGCTTGAGGATAGATTTTATGAAGACTGCCATGGCAATTGCAACAATAACAAAAATAAACAAATGGGACTTAATTAAACTGAAAAGCTTCTGTACAGCTAAGGAGACAACAACCAAAGCAAATAGACAACCTACACCAAGGGAAAGGATATTTGCATATTTTGAATCAGACAAAAGCTTAATAACCAGGATCTATACAGAACTTAAATTAATCCACATGAGAAAAAGCAACAATCCCGTACATCAATGGGGAAGAGAGATGAACAGAACCTTCTCTAAAGAAGACAGAGGAATGGCTAGCACACATATGAAAAGATGCTCATTATTCTTAATTATTAGAGAAATGCAAATTAAACCCACCCTGAGATATCATCTAACCCTAGTGAGAATGGCCCATATCACAAAAATCTCAAAGCTGCAGATGCTGGCGCGGATGTGGAGAGAAATGAACACTTTTACACTGCTGCTGGGACTGCAAACTAATACAATCTTTTTGGAAGGAAGTATGGAGAAACATCAAAGAACTCAACTTAGACCTCCCGTTTGACCCTGCAATCCCATACTGGGCATCTATCCAGAAGGAAAAAAACAAACAAAAAAAACCCCCCTTTTATTAATATTATAAAGACACTTGTACTAGACTGTTTATCATAGCTCAATTTACAATTGCTAAGATGTGGAAACAGCCTAAATGCCCCTCAACCCAGGAATGGATTGGCAAGCTGTGGTATATGTACACCATAGAATACCATTCACCCATTTAAAAAATGGAGATTTTCAGTATTTGTATTGATGTGGATGGAGGTGGAACACATTATTCTTACTGAAGCATCACAGGAATGGAAAAGCATGAATCCTATGTATTCAACTTTGATATGAGGACAATTAATGACATGGTGGGTATGGGGGAAGGGGAGAGCAGACAGAGAGAAGGAGGGAGAGGGTGAGGGAAAGGAAAAAAAAAAGAAAAGAAAAGAAAGGCTCGGCACCTGTGGCTAAAGCGGCTAAAGCTCCAGCCACATACCTGAGCTGGCAGGTTCAAATCCAGCCCCACCCGCCAAACAACAATGACAGCTGCAACAAAAAAATAGCCGGGCTTTGTGGTGGGTGCCTGTAGTCCCAGCTACTTGAAAGGTGGAGGCAAGAGAATTGCTTTAGCTCAGGAGATGAAGGTTGCTGTGAGCTGTGATGTCATAGCACTCTACCCAAGGTGATAGCTTGAGGCTCTGTCTCAAAAAAAAAAAAAAAAAGAAAAGAAAAGAAAATAGTGACTAATTCTCACATAAATTGGATTTAATTTTGACCAAAGTACATTATTTGAACAATAATTTTTAATTCAACTTTTTAATATGTTGTTTAGGATATTGCATCCTCATTTATA
>CAUYPK010059824.1:0-10636 GCA_963574355.1 Loris lydekkerianus
TATTGGTATTATTTGGCAATATAATCAGTTAAGTCCAAGATTTTTAGTTTGGTTTGTGCTGTTATACTACAAAGATTTCTACTGTTGGAAAAAAATTAAGAATCTGTCTCAAAAAAAAAAAAAAAAAAAAAAGAAAGAAAAAAAGAAAAAAAAAGATGAGCCCTTTGTTGGTAAAAGCTCTATATAGATATGGGGGTAGTTTGCTAGCAAGAATAATGTAGGCAGAAATTAATCCATTTTCTATCCCTACATTTATTTCCCTTTCCAATATGCTACCTTGACTGAACTCATATTATTACATAATGTAACCCCAGGAACCAGACTAAACTGAACTCTAGCCTCCATCTTCCTCGTTACCCCATCTTCTTTTTTCTTCCTACAGATTTTATTTTAGGCTATAAAGTAATTTGGGTAGAAAGCTTTCTGGAAATTTACTTATACAAGCAGCTGCCTTAAAACACTAAATTATAATCAATTTGAAATATGTTACAGATTAAAGTAAATTCTTAAGCTGTGTAATAATAACAAAAGGGGTTTCAAGAATTTTCTGGTCACAAGCAAGCTGTTTCCATCTGTGGGAAAATCCCATCTTCTCTAACTAGGTTGAATATTCATGTGGATATCAAAATGAACTCACATATCCAAAACTCGAGTGCTATGTTATTTTGGCCAGAGCATGATAAGATATTCCTTGACAATTTAAAAATGAGAATGGATATTGAGAAGTACTTGTAACATGTTGGACAATGAGGTCACTACCCCTGGAATTAGGGATGTTTGGCTTTCATAGGAGATTTTTCAAAGAAATATTCGCTAAAACGTGCATTGTCAAAAGGTAGACAACTTGCGAAAATGCTTTTCTTTCATGAGACAAAAAATATTAAGTAGTAAAGTACAGAAGACTAATCTTTGATCTGTGTTTAGAACTTACTTTTCACAATAAAATGTTAATATTTTGTTATTTCAAAAAAGTAAAGTCTTATATAAAGGAAAAGTAAAGCAAACTGAATATTTCTAGTTTTCTAAAATCAGATTGCAAATTACATAACATGGTGATATTATTAATACTTAGAACTTTGACTTTAATTGATTACTTCTTAATCTAATTTTTTTTTTTTTTAATTTCTCTGATTCTGTCTGTGGAACTGAGATATTTGTATCTTCTCAAATGTAAATAATGAGTAGTATGTAAATCTGTTTACTTGACTAAACAAGGGTTTCCAATATGTCTTCTTCTGTGAAATAAACCTTATGCAAGTGACATATCAATTATAAAAGTGTGACATATCTTAGGTCACAACACTTGGTATGAATAATATAGCAGGAGGCAAGTAATACTGCCACTGCACTTTATAATCTTTTCCTTAGATTTCTGGACAAATACCAGGAGAGCAATTGTGAAGACAGAGCGTGTTCACAGGAGTGAAGGAAATACCGTGTTATTTAAAGCATATACATTTCGACATATTGAAAATATACATACATCAAAAAATGTGACGCAAACTGGGATATTTATCTTTAGGAAGAAGAAGCTGAGAGGGTGGAAAGAGCATATACGTCATGCATTACATTATATTAGTTAGAAGACTGTTACATGGAAGAGGGAGAAAATAGACTCTGCATTATTTCATAATGAAGTAGGTGGGTGAACACATTAGGAACCCAGATGTTACATTCCTACCAATTAAAGGTAGTAGAGATGGGATGAGCTGCCCTTCAATGGGGAGTGTACCTGTCTGTAGGAGTTGTGAAGGAGAGAAAGCTGCTCAGAAGATGTCCTGTCTCTGAATGTGAGAATTGCAGTTAAGTATCTGGAGAATTTCCTCCAGTATTCACAGTACCTTGAGTTCTTTCATCCTTTCATCAATAATAAGGGTAATGTAACTATACATAGAAACAGTGATACAAATAACAAATGTGGCAACAGTAAATGTTTATTGAAGGCATGTTGTATGCCATACATTATCTTAAATGCTTTATGCTTTTAAACAAATCATTTAATCCTCACAACAAACCCCTGTGTAGATATTAGCTTTCCCATTCATAAGTGAAGATAAATGGTTGGGTAACTTATGTAAGTTCCACTACCCATAAAAAAGAGTGTGGCTTGATCCAGAGATTTTGATTTCTGAGCACACAGTCCTAACTACTATACCACACTACTTCTCTGTTTTAGAATTTATATGCATTTCCATATCTATAATTACAAATACTCATTGTCCTTCTTAGTTAAATTAAAAACAAATTTCCAAAGCCACATCTAGTAGTTTTGAAATCATGTGTAATCTATAACCCAAAATTCTATCTCTAATGTTCTAAAAAAATAAAAATAAAAATGCATCTTCCGTATGTGCACCAATAGATACTTACAGTAATAAATGTAGTATTTTTGTAAAAATACAAAGTTAAAAAAAATTTAAACATTCATCAGTATTGAATGAATAAATACATGTGGTATGGTCACTTGATAGAATACTATTTGGATGAAATGAAAATGGTAGATTATTTATAAATAAGTATGAACATGGCTAGAAATAAAAGAAAAATAAGTCAGTAAGTAAAGTAAAAATGAAGGATAAGATAATTTACATTTTTTAAAAAATAGACACACAATAACAGTATACATTTAACTATTGATATTTATGCAGTAAAGACACATTTATGTTAGGTGGTTGTTCTGGAAAGGAAAGGGAAAGAATGCAACTGGAAAAAGCTATAAAGAATAGTGTTGCCTTTGATTACATGTGCAATATTTTACATCCTTTATATAAAGCAGTAAATAATATTACACTTTATATAAGATACTATATAATATGTAAATTATTACATATATAACATGAAACATATATAGCAAATATGATGAAAATGTTAGTATTTATTTAGTTATGGGTGATCGATGCATGAATTTTTGGTGTATTTCCTTGTCCTTTTTCATTACTACTATATAATAAATAAAAACAATCAGAGCTTCAGTAAGCTATGGTGGAGTTAATGCCCTCCAGCCTGGGTAACGGAGGACAGAGTTAGCTCATCTCTCTAAAAACCTAAAACAAACAAATAAACAAAAACAAAATTAGAATGTATAACTACTGGAAAACATTACCGAGTGAACATTTTTAAAGTTTATTCTCTCAAAAACATTTAATTTTTGAGATTTCAATATCCGCCTCAATTAAAGTAATAGTTGGCATCATGGTGAACATTAAATAAAAGAATTAAGGCCTTGAACATTTATTTCATTTGATCATTCTTATCACAACATAATTTTAAAAGCAGGTATTATTTTATCTTAATAAAATGATATTGTTCTCTCTTACAATATAATTTTCAATGTCAATATACATGAAAGGTAAAAAATGTCTTTCCTGATTACTAAAAGTGTTAACCATTAAGCTGCTAATGTATTATAATAGCCGTGTAAAAGAAACTGCACTCCTTTTCTAAATGTACTGATTTTTCTTTACAGCAGCTTTTCCCGTAAAGCCACTGAGGACTTTTGGCAAGAGGTGCTCATTTTAACCTACAGCTCTCTCTGCGGCCTGTGCCGGGGACGCCTGGCAACAAGTGCCTTCAGAATTCTACTCTGGAAAAAGCTTCTTTTGGGCTCCATTTTCCTTTACTCTTGAGGAACGCATACAAACTTTCTTTGTGGTGTGGTTTTTTATTCCTTCTAACAGAAACATCAACTTTATTGAATGTGAGTTAACTAAATAAATTGGTCTCAGTATAATGGTCTCAGTATGTAATGATAACATCACTTTAAGCTTGAAACATTAAGTCTAAATCCTGGGACACATGTTTTGTGGCACAAGAAGAAGTAAACAAGTGACATTTGCTGTTACTCTTCTTGTGTCTGCTTTTTTTTCACTTCTGTGAAGAATCGATGTGGGTCAGGGGTGACCAGAACACTCAATTCCTTGTTTCTTTCTCCTCCTCCTCAACTCTATGGGGAAAATAAGAAATCAGGACGTAGCCTTCTTGTCCAGCTTGCTTTTTTACACTTTATGAGGAATTTCTTAAGAGGGAAAATAAAATCCAGATGGATATGGTGGCCTCCTGAGAGTCTTCAACAGGTCATGAAAAAAAAAGTTCAAATATTTGTTCAATCTCTTTTCCCAGGTCTCCCCTGTGTGAACTCTCCCTGATAAGGAAGAGATCTGCACACCATATTCTCTTAAAGTTTGTTTCATTAGAAGTAATGTTTTATTTGACCCAGTTTCATAAAGCCAGTATGTAATAAAACTATTCAAAATTTTTGAATTAAATTCATTTGATTTCTTAGCATTACTGTAAGATAGCACAAAAGTTGTTTAAATAACTTACAAATATTAAGTCCAACTCTAGAATTCTTGAACTTAACCTTTATGGAATATTGTTTCACAATATTTTTTAGGAGTGTGTTTGCCATATAATGATCCTTTTTCCTTTACAGTGTGGAGATCAGCATATAAAACCTTGGATGAGTGAACACAAAGGGAGAAAAGTTCCTAGAAAGGAGAAGCAAAATTTCTGAGGACAAATTCACAGCCCTGTTACTGAAGATTACCACTGTCGCCGCAACTACTCTCCTTAATTAGGATACTGTCTTGAGAACTCCTTCAAAGAAAGTCAGCTCTGAGGACGAGGGAAAGGACTGATCTGTGCATTTATGATTCCACATCTCTGGGGACCCTTCTTCCTTCTGAGTTGGAATGCTAAGCTTAGAGTTTATGCTTAAAAACATTTTGTGGTTTTTTTTTTTTTTAATCTTCTAGATTAATTATTTTGCTTTTAGGTATTTTATGTGTATCAAATCCGTTTTAAGTTTTTAATTTCCTACATCTATTTTAATTAGTTTGTGACACTTATTCTTAATTATTCTTTTTAGTTATATTACTTGTATTCTATTAAAACCATTTATTATTATAGTTATATCCAATTAATAATATTTGATTTTATTTTACTTATTACATTCAGTGTGAAGTTTGATTTTTTAGTGCCTCTTGTAAAAATTATGATTAGTTCTGTATTAATGTATATAATGTGTGCTGCTCATATGCGTGTGAATATAGCCTGGTGTAAACCAGAGAGTTAGGTCTTTATTTCCTTCTGGTTAACATAGCAATGAGCCCTGTCTCCCTGTATCCCCCTCAGATAGACTCATTCCTTCAGCCAAAGTGGTACCCAATGACTAGAAGATCACGACACTGAATAATTTGATCAACATACACAAAAACTTACCTGTCCTGCCAGAACAGACACAAGAAAACTTGCACAAAGTCTGTCTTCTAATACTATAAACCATTTTATTCTAACTCTTTCTGGGAAATTATGCATAATGGATAGGTAAGATTTATTTCAGTCTCCACTACCAGCATCCATTTATGCTGATTTACATTCTTTACAGATAAGGTTTGAGTGATAATTACCTATACAATAGATTTTTCTATCTTTCTTATTGAATAGGTATATTAAAGAAGGTTTAGCCCCTGAGAGAATTATCTTTATATTTCTATTTCTGTTATTTGAGATAGTAGGCATGGAACTAAGACCCCCAGGGATCCAGGTCTCAGAGGCCAGGTTGATTACATAATACAATCCTGTCCAGAATTTCAGAGCGCACAAGACTAGCCAGCATCATCTGAGTTTCACAAAGGATCACATGAATTAAGCGATCCTCCTTAATCTCCATTCATTTCCTTTATTAGAACAGAATTTCATTTTAGAGAAGTTTCAATTCTGCAAAGCAGGTAATAGTATAGGTGACACAGACTTATTACAACTTTCTCTAATGTATTGACCTTCTTAAGCCTCGGCACTACGACTGTATTAGGACAGATAGTTCTTTGCTGCAGGGCTGTCTGTACATGGCAGGCCATTTAGCAGCACCATTAGTCTTTATACAACAGATGCCAGAGGCAGCTTCCCCTCAAGGGTGACAACTATTAATAACAATGTTTACAGACACTGCCTAATATCTATTGGAGAACAAAATCTTCCCCAGTAGAGAAATTGTTCTACCCAGAGCCAAACTCTAGAAAATCTAATTGCAACCATGGAGTGCAACCTCCCTGCCTGTCCCCACACTAACTGACTGTGAGTACCACATTCTCTCTCTGAACCAATACTTAAATTCTTTTTGATGAACTTTTGGGTTATCAGAAAAATTCATTTTGGTGTAGAATGTGGTCATTCTTTCACCTGATTTTCATTTCAAACAAAATAAAATACTATTAAAGCAGAATATATAATTAAAAATAAAACAAAATTCACAGTATAATACATAATGCATTAACTCATACTTCCACCTACAGGCATTAAGTTTTTTTTCTGTATATTCTTAGTCTTGGATCACTTTACAGAAATAGATATATGTTTCTGTTTCAAAATAGATGATACTGTGTCTATCAGAGTGTGTTCTTCTTTTAATCATTTAACAACTTTTAAACTTTACCCAACTTCTAATACTTTATTTTTATTAGTTCTATGACTCTTTTTTATTTTTTTGAGACAGAGTCTCACACATAAATAGACCTTACTGTCATCCTCACTGGTTGCCCTGGTTGGAGTGCTGTGGGATCATCATAGTTCAAGCAGCCTCAAACTCCTGAGTTTAAGCAATCCTCTTATTTCAGCCTCTTGAGTAGCTGTGACTATAGGCACCTGCCATCACTCCCGGCTAGTTTTTCTATTTTTAGTAGATATGGAATCTACCTCTTTCTCAGGATGAGATCCGTGAGCTCATTATTTTATTTTATTATTTATTTATTTTATTATTTTTTTAAATTTATTTTTATTGTTAAAACATAGTTGTGTACATTATTTTATTTTTTAATTAAATCATAGCTGTGTACATTAATGCAATCATGGGGTATAATGTGCTGGTTTTATATACAATTTGAAATGTTTTCATCAAACTGGCTAATATAGCCTTCACGGCATTTTCTTAGTTATTGTATTAAGACATTTATATTCTACACCTAGTAAATTTCACATGTACCCTTGTAAGATGCACCATAGGTGTGGTCCCACCAATTACTCTTCCTACACCCATCCTCCTTCCTCTCCTCCTCTCCCTCTCCCTTTCTTCTTGGGCTATAATTTCATAGTAAGACTGAGTACATTGGATACTTTTTCTTTCATTCTTGAGATACTTTGCTAAGAAAAATAGGTTCCAGCTCCATTGCTGGTGGGAATGCAAACTAATACGTTCCTTTTTGAAAGATGTTTGGAGAACACTTAGAGATCTAAAACTAGACTTGCCATTCAATCCTACAATTCCTCTACTAGGTATATGTTCAGAAGACCAAAAATCACATTTAGCAAAGATATATGTACCAAAATACTTCTTGCAGCCCAATTCATAATTACTAACTCATGGAAGAAGCCCAAGTGCTCATCGACTTGTGAATGGATCAATAAATTGAGGTGTATGTACACCATGGAATATTATGCAGCCTTGAAGAAAGATGGAGACTTTACCTCTTACGTGTTTACATGAGCTCATTATTTTAATTGCAAATATCTTTTTTTATTTATCAAATCAGCATCCTTGTGTTAGAAAGCACCATCTATTGAGTGTAAAAGATTTCAATTCTACAGGTGATGTATTTGAGAAAGCTTGTTGTCTCTGTTATTACGTTGGTATCATTGTTTACCTTATGTCAAAGTAATTAGGCTGGCTCCAATTCCTGAAATTAGTCAAGTTGTTGCAACAGATCTGTGGACTTCTATACTTCATTATGTAAATGGCTACATCTTCCAATGACAATATGATATTAGTTGACTCTCCTAGGGATGAAGATTCTTCTCTTGAAATGTCATAGGATAGAATTTTTTTTAAAATAGAAAACTTTAGCTAATAGTATTTCTTCTATACTTGTAAAGTGTAAAAAAATAAAAAAAGTTATAAAGGCAGAGGAGCGTTGGTTGAGTATTGAGTAGAGGAGATGATCTACTAGATTTGGGTGAGTTGTTTCCAAACCAAGACTTAGATCAGAGCACACATTCATATGAGTGAGGATTACAGTAAGGTCTATTTATAATGCGTACAGAGTTACAATAATGTATCAGTATTTGTATTAGTGTCTAAGTGTTATGTTCATGACTATATCACTCAAAAAAATTTTAAATGATACTAGGTTATGAGGTCAACAAATTGAATTTACTTTGCCTCTATTCTATCCTTGTCTTTCAATAATTTAGAAAGTAATTTGGATAATTTTCATTTAATGCATTTTATTTTTACCTCTATTAAGTATACATTTCTGCTTTCACTAATCTTTTCTGAAAGGACTCAGAAAAAAGGATTTTGGCCAGTGCCATTTGGATATTTTTAAAAAAATGGCTTACTACCATGGTTGTTTAGTGATTATCTCCTTTTGTCTAATGATATAATATACATAGTCTTCCAAAGGAAGAATGGCTGCCATACATAGTTTCACTAATTGTTAAAAAACATAAAAATAATGCTGACCAATAATTTTTGTTTTATAAATTAGAAAAGTGATTCCCTGTAAGTTATAAACCTTTTATTAAAATACATTTAATACAAACTTCTTAGAAAAAAATTTAAAGTAAAAAAGTATGAAATGAACAACATACAAGTTTATCATATAGACATATGTCCTGAGCAGTGACTATATGAAAAACACTGTCCAAGAATATTTAAAAACAACCAGGAACAAGAGAAACCAACTACTTTCTTTTTGCAACTTTCATTTTACCACAAAACCATGAATTGTACCAATTATCACAAGTCTTACCCAGTCAATGAAGATTACATAATGTCTCACCTTCAATATATCTAATTTAAAAGCTGCTAGAAAGAAGTTATTCCAAATTTTTATATAAAATTCTTATTATTGGGCGGTGCCTGTGGCTCAAAGGAGTAGGGTGCCGGCCCCATATCCCAGAGATGGTGGGTTCAAACCCAGCCAAGGCCAAAAACTGCAAAAAAAAAAAAAAACTTATTATTTGTTCCTTTTAATTTATACATAATTGTGTTGGTGTATCCTGTAAAACAAGAACATTGCACTGTAGCTTTTTTATTGGTTATTCAATATCCAAAATGTGAATACAAATTTTAATTAGTATCATATCTTGATTGATTTCTTAAAATTTTAGAATCTCATGGTTAAAACATTACACTTTATATCAATTTCTAACCACGGACACATACTTTGTGATACTACCCATATGCCACTCCTTCTATGACATTTCAATTTTTTTTTCTCAGTTTTCAGGCAAAACATGAAAAAATTTTAAATTTGCAGTTCATTGAGCAACAAAAGTTGAATGTTCATTTTCTTATTGAATATTTTTGGAGAATTGCTATTTATGTTCTTTCACCCTTTTTTTACATCATTTTGAATGTAGCTTATTGATTTTCCAAGTCCTTATTTAATAGTCCACATTTTCCTCTTTTGAAAAGCTTAGAATTATGATTAAAGTTAGCCTGTTCTTTGTCTTTAATTAATCAAAACTATACCAAGTATCCAAAATTGCATACAAGAAAATAAACTCAGTCACCTTTTTTATTATAAATGGCTTTCACCTTTTATTAAAAGTTATTATTATATATGTATACATGTATGCACATACAAACATAAATGTTGAAGGACAACATGAAATACACATATTCCTCCCATTATTAGAAACTTTTGTCTTAAAGAAATCCATATAGTTAACAGTAATATTAAAATATTAATAAACATTATGGAGCACCACTTATGTGCTTAGTACTCTTTTATACCTTTTAAAAATATTTATTTTCATCATTAAACCACGCTCTAAAGTAGCTATTCATACTATTTTAAATCTAAAGGTATATGACTGCCAGAAAGATTTATTAAATTGGCTGGAAATGTAGCATTTACCGTTAGTAAGTAGCCAAGCATAGTTAGATTTGTTGCAACCTTGTTTGATGCTCCAGTGAGCATGCCACTATTCAGGTGATTAAATGTCAGAAAGCAAATGACATCCTGATTCTCAACAATAAGGTCTCTTACGTTATTACAAAATTATCTTTAATTCTATTTTCCTTGTTTTGTTCTATTTTCCTTCCTAACCCAAAGGACTGAAGATGTATGAGATAAAATGTATGGTTGATTGTAGTCTTTGTTTGAACAGGAAAAACTTAGAATGTGATCAGTATTTTTAGGAATAGAGAGGAAAATGGTGGTACTTTGAATAATATCTTACATCAAATTCTAAGAAAATGATTCTGGCTCTTAGAAACAAAGAATTATTTGTGGTTAATTACTGCCACCTGTTGACAGTATGCTGTATCAATCTTAATTTAGGCTTTAAGAGTTAGAATTATTTAGGTTGTTTCAAAAGTTTTGTCCGTTTTAATGTCATGTGTTTTTGTAGCTCCATATCTCAATAAATATTTATTCTACTATGTCATGGTATATACTGATCGATGGAGAATTTTTTACTCTATACATTGATGCTATTCTTTTTTTCTACTTTTAATTTTTTTTTATTCTTTTCAGCCTATTACTATATGATGTCATTAAGCGATTTTCGGCCAATTTTTCTATACAAATTCAAATTGAACCAAAGCGCTGCTGAAACAGCCTGAAAAATTAACCAGGCATTTGGCAATGATAGTGTTAATGAACGCACTGTTCGACGTTGGTTTGCGAAATTT
>CAUYPK010059828.1:0-22471 GCA_963574355.1 Loris lydekkerianus
CACATGCAGCCACTTGCCAGTTTTCCACTGTTTTTGTCCTCCTCCTGGGGTCCAGAAGTCCCTTGCTGGCTCCCTGTATCCTCAAAGGGATGATCATAGGCAGATCCCACCAGCCAGAGATGTCTGGAGTCTTGTCTCCCCTGATTCCCCGTGCCCAGTTGCAGGGATGCTGTTACTCAGCCACCATATTTAATCCACCCTCCTGCAGCAGAGTTTTTCAACCATTTTTATCTCACGGCACACTTGAACCTGCAATTAAACTTCCGTGGCACATTTAAATTATGTTGAGTAAAAAAAATAAATAGACTTACTGTGCTTTGAACTTCTTTTAAAAATACGTAGTTTAATTAATGATCTTTAGAAATTTTCTTGGGACACAAGTTGAAAATCACTGCTGTATGGCTTGTACTCTTAACCAGGGAGTAAGATATATTTCTTACTTATCTGGCTTGGAACAGCCCTAAGCTGGGATTTCACTGCCAGGCTTTCTGCGGTGCTGACTTGGGTGTGTCTGTATGTGTGCATATGTGCATTTGCGTGTATGAGTGTGTGAAGGAACGTGCACATGTGCGTGTATGTGTGTGTGTCTGTATGTGTGCACATGTGTGTATGAATGCATGTGAGTGTGTGTGAAGGAATGTGCACATGTGTATATGTGTGTGTGTGTCTGTATGTGTGCATGTGTGTGTATGAATATGTATGTGAGTGTGTGTGAAGGCACGTGCACATGTGTATGTGTTTGTGTGTGTGCATGCGCATGTGTGTGTATGAATGTGTGAGTGTGTGTGAAGGAATGTGCACATGTGTATGTGTGTGTGCGTGTCTGTATGTGTGCATGTGTGTGTATGAATGTGTATGTGAGTGTGTGTGAAGGAACGTGCACATGTGTATGTGTGTGTCTGTGTGAATGTGCATGTGTGTGTATGAATGTGTATGTGAGTGTGTGTGAAGGAATGTGCACATGTGTATGTGCATGTCTCTATGTGTGCATGTGTGTGTATGAATGTGTATGTGTGTGTGAAGGAACGTGCACGTGTATGTGTGTATGTGTCTGTGTGCATGTGCATGTGTGTATATGAATGTGTATGTGAGTGTGTGTGAAGGAACGTGCACATGTGTATGTGTATGTACATGTCTGTATGTGTGCATGTGTGTATGAATGTGTATGTGAGTGCGTGTGAAGGAACATGCACATGTGTATGTGTGTGTCTGTGTGCATGTGCGTGTATGTATATTAATGTGTATGTGAGTGTGTGTGAAGGAATGTGCACATGTGTATGTGTGTGTGTATCTGTGTGCATGTGTTTGTGTGTATATTAATGTGTGAGTGTGTGTGAAGGAACATGCACATGTGTTTGTGTGTGTGTGTGTCTGTGTGCATGTGTGTGTGTATATTAATGTGTATGTGAGTGTGTGTGAAGGAATGTGCACATGTGTATGTGTGTGCGTGCGTGTCTGTGTGCATGTGTTTGTGTGTATATTAATGTGTATGTGAGTGTGTGTGAAGGAACGTGCACATATGTATGTGTGTGTGCGTGTCTGTGTGCATGTGCATGTGTGTATATTAATGTGTATGTGAGTGTGTGTGAAGGAACGTGCACATGTGCATGTGTGTGCACACACTCTTGGGTTCTAACAGAGGAAGAGAAGTAGTAGGTTGGAATTTATGGATGTGAATGTGGGCAAATCTTAGTGAGTGCTCCCAATCCTTCCTTTTTTCTTTTTTTCAAGAAATGACAATAAAACAGTTTTGTTCTTTATTTTTGCACTCCATCAAATTATGATTCCTTCACTCCATCATTCCAGTTATGTTTACAGGGAATATGACAGTCCTTACTTCTTAGAAGCTTGTATAGATAAAGCTAAGATTTTTTTCAGATAAAAGAAAGTTTGTACTGAATGTCAAAAGATGAGAAAAAGTTAGCCAAGTGGAGAAGAGGGAAAGGGGGGATACAGGAACAGTTTCAGTCGGAACAAGAAGTGACTCTCCTTGGCAGGGCTCTTTTCTCTGTGGAGCCTCTGGGGGAGAATCTGGTTCACTGCTGTTTCGCCTTCTGGCGGCTGCCCACATTCCTTGGCCTGGGGTTCCATCTCTCCATCTTTAAAACCAGCAAGGTGGAATATCTCTGCCTTTGTTCTGTTGTCACATTTCTCTCTCTATGACTAAGACTGGGAAAGATCCTTCACTTCTAAGGGTTTGTATCCTTAGCTTGGTCCCACCTGGATAAGTCAGGCTACTCTTCTCTCTGTAAGATCTACCAGGGGTGTCCAACCTTTGGCCCGTGGGCTGTATGCAGATTATTTGAGGCTTGTTTTGCTTATCTGTGTGTTGGATATCATGAACATTAGGCACAGACCTTTCTTTTTTTTTTTTTTTTTTTTTGGCTCATCAGCTTTTGTTAGTGTTTGTGTATTTACTATGTTGCCCAAGATAACTCTTCTTTTTTTCAATGTGTGGGAGAAAAAAAAGGTTAGACACCCCTGCGTGCAGAAGTACTATTCACAGGTTCTGGGGAGTAAGGCATGGACATCTTTGGGGAGCCATTATTCTTTGTCCCTAATTTCATACTTTCAAGAAAAAACTAATACTTGTGCCTTGAAGCCTGCTTTACTAGGGCCAGCAAGTTCCCAGGAGGAGTGAGTTTTTTTTAGGAACTTAGATTCATTAGCATGGTTCCACTACCTTGACCTTGGATTGCCTTAGCTCAGCAGCTGAAGACACTTCTATTCCACAGAAATCACTAGGTCATTATTCTTTCTCCTCCTCCTTTTGAACTGTCCCCCACTCCCTGCCCCCCAGAATGTATCTGCTTTTCTGTAAAAGCCAATTCAAGCTCACAGACATTCTTAAGTGGTTGAAGGATTCTAGGCACTTTAATGTGGGGGTAGGGAGAAATGGGTAGTATTTGGTTCACAGTCTAGTGCACAAAAGTATGGAAAACCTAGGTTACAACCATGTTTTATGTATGTACATGAGCAGATATGTAGGATATGTGGATATAGATGAATCTTCCCAATGTATGTGAGTGAGTTTTGAGTTTGAAGCTGGGGTTCAGCACTGAGGGTGGGAGCAGCCAGAAGAGGGGTCTTCCCTATAGAGGGGACAGGTGAGGGAGGGGGCTGACCTGCCTGTAATCCTGCAGGGGCTTTGATGTTTAAAAAGAAAACCAGAGTGTAAAATTGCAAAGGATTTTAATAAAAAAGATTTGGACTCTCTTCCAAACGCAGAGGAGAATTTAGGGTATGTGTGCATCTCTCCATAGTTTTGCCTGATTTGCTAATTTTTCTTTTCTTGATATTGCCTGAGCCTCACCCCAACTCCCGGTGATTTTCTGTCCCCCACAAACCTCTCAGTTATAATTCTTCAATTCTGTAGACTGCCAGGACTTTTAAATAGGGTTCTACAGAACCATAGAGAAATTCAGCAAAATTTTTCTTTGCGATGTGCAGGAGAGTGAGGAGATGAGGGAGATCTTTCCTGAAATGATACTAGAACTGCCATTGACTTCTAGAACCACATCCAACCCCTTTGTTAAAAACAAAGGCACATAGAAAATTGCCAGCAGCTTCTCTTGAAAGAAAACACAGTCAGATTCCAACCAGGCAATTTCAAAGTCAACCCTGGAATAAATAACCTGTTGGTTAAATAAATAAATAACATGCATATTAATGACTCTCAGGCGCATATGAAGCGAGAAGGCAAATTTAATGACCTACTTGCAAAAGTTAAGAGATTAAGGGTTCAGGGATATAAAGTCCTGTGGCTGCAGGGGTGAGTAGTGGTGGCTAGATAGGCCAGGTGACAAATGAAGGTGTTATTAGCTGATTTTCTCAAAGTCAGTTGCATTAAGTCCATTTGAAGAAGCACTAGAAGGAAATGAGAGATGAGGTGAACTAAAGGAGAAAAATCCATAGTCAGGAGAAATGGAAGCCATGGGAATCACTATTTAGGCAGAACAGTGAGACAGGCCTTATTATTCTTTTACTCCAGGTGAGATTTATATTATTAATGACTCTGTTTAAATAGAGCCTGTTTTTCTTCATTTAGTGAATTTAAGCACTTATGAAAAAGAGTCATGTCTGGGGAAGGCACTTATTAACTTTCGGTGATGTACTGTGGACGCATCTAAGGAAGAAAACAGCCTCCCCAGCACTGACTGGTGCCAGCTAATTCTGTTTTGTCCAAAGCAGCTTTTGAACTTCTGGGTTTGATTTTCGGAGGTGCCCGGCGTTATTGCCTGTAGCTGCTATATCTCCTTGTTATATTTCTGCATGATAGTTATTTGGACATTTTAATAATGCTCAGTTTTGAGAATGAAGCTATCTCTGCTGTTTGATGTGGGCAATGGTTTCTATATCTTGAGAACCGTTTAAATGACACTTTTTTGTATCAGAAGAAATTG
Organism: Loris lydekkerianus; assembly: GCA_963574355.1. Lineage (NCBI taxonomy): Eukaryota > Metazoa > Chordata > Mammalia > Primates > Lorisidae > Loris > Loris lydekkerianus. The sequence goes on from CAUYPK010059828.1 coordinate 4,404, forward strand.
ATGACGATGCTTGGAAAGTGTATTACCAATGCGTTGTTATCCATGGAAATAATTTTCCCTCTGGTGGGTAATGAATGAGGCACTGGTTATGGCGACTGTGCTTTTCATACTCACCAGAGCTGTCCAGGGTCTGCGCATGACAGATATGTAAAGCTGTTCTCAGAAAGAGCAGCTTAGAGTGTGTGTAATTTTGAGACCACCAATTTTCCCTTGTCGTGCTGGCTAAAGTAGGTGTTGTAAACTTGAATTCCTTCAGTGGCCAGGTAGGTAGCAAACATGTGTGAAACAGTCTGATATGAGTATCAGGAGTATTAGAGTGTACAGGGAGCTGGAAAATATATTAAAATATACCCAAAGGCCTTCAAATTAAAAAGTTAAAATAAAACCAAAGGCTCTTTGGCTACAAATTGTGTCTGTTAGTTCAAACAGAATTATAGATTCTCAGCTCCCAGTCTTTGTATCTGAAGTTAGATTTTACTTAATGTATTTTTTAGAGTCAGGGTCTCCCCCCTCTGCCACCCAGGCTGGAGTGCAGTGGTCCAATCATCGCTCACTGTAACCTCAAACGCTCAGGTTCAGGTGACCGTCCCAACTCAGCCTGCTGAGCAGCTGGGCCTGCATCTGTGTGTCACTCTGCACAGCCAAGATTTCTTGTGTTTATTTTTTCTGTAGTATTGACATCTCACACTGTTCTTCTGTCTCGAGCTCCTGACTTAAAGGGATCCTCCTGCCTCAACCTCCTAAAGTTCTGGGGTTACCACTGTGCCTGGTCCTGGTTTTACTTTAGACTCACTATACCATCCTTAAGGCCAATCCCACAGCTAGATTGATCTTCATATCACCTTGTACATTCCCAATTACTGTTTTCTAGACAATAGAATGTTTTTCCTAAGAAAAGATGGCTATTACAGTGTTCAGGAGAGATCTTATTGCAGTTGATTGGTTTTGAAATATAACTTTAAACATGTTACAAATGTGACTTTCATACATATGCACTGAGCATGTGTCAAAGATGTATTTAACTCATTGGTGAGGGAAAAGCAAATGGTGCATCTGGTTCAAAGAAGAATGTGAGGGGCAGAGAATACGTAGCCACTGCCGGAAAGAATCCTGAAGTGAGATACAAAAACGAGTTTGGATCTACAGGGCAATAAAACTATAACCTTGAACTTATCTTTTATACTAGGCAAAAATTATTTGCATGTCCGGGGACAAAGCTAGTTTGCAATCTTTTAATCTTCACAAGTTAACATTGAACTTCACAGTGTGTGAGCATGACCAATAGTAAACAAGATGTTGGACGAAGATGGGATCCTGCAGACAAGTGCTTTTGCAACGGTGATGTGTATAAAATAACCCAGGACTTTGTTAAATGCAGATTCTAATAGAGGATCTGAGGGGGCCTGAGGTGCAGCCTTTCTGGGAGATCCTAGGTAGTGTCTGTGCTGCTGGGTGAAGGCCAGCACTTCGGTGGCAGGAGACACGGGTGATAGTTCAGACATGAGGGCCTGTTACTACTCTAATAATGTCTTTCAAAAGGCACATAGAAATATTTCCTCCTTATTTCCATATTTTGGATATCTATTTTTATTTTTGAGACTGAGTCTCACCCTGTTCTCCAGGTTAGAGTGCCCTGGCATCCTAGTCATAGCAACGTCAAACTCTTGGGCTCAAGCAATTCTCCTGTCTCAGTCTCCTGAGTAGCTACTTTTAGTTCTATTTTTAGTAGAGGTGGGGTCTCGCTCCTGCTCAGGCTGGTCTTGAACTCCTGAGCTCAGGCGATCCGCCTGTCTCAGCCTCCCAGAGTGCTGGGATTACAGGTGTGAGCCACCACACCCGGTCTTGGGTACTTTTCTGAAAACTGGATTGAGAGGACATGACCAGATAAATATCACGCATTGTGAGTGAGTTAATTTATGACTTATTCAAAGCCCAAGGACCATGTCATTGGCCCCATTCCACGTGTCAGGTCTCACACTCTTCTTCCATGCCCCTTTTTTCTCATATGATTTATATTAGTCATCTTTATAGGAATGCACAAACAGAAATCTACTGATCAGGTAAACTTAAGAACTAGTCCCAGAAATATATTGATTTTCCATTCCCTCAAATGTTAGAAAACGTGAAGGGGCATCTTTCATCAGTGGTGCAGCCCATCCTGTTATGCAGATGGCTTCAATTCAGGCTGTTCATTTCTCACATCATAAAGGCATTCGGAACAGACAGAGCCGTGTGTCATTGCAGGAGAAAGCAATCAGTGGGAATACGCCACAGATGTTTGCCAAGCAAAATAAATCGGCCCCTGGCCCGGTTGGAATTTTCCCTCCACAGAGAGTTTCAGGTCATCCATTTAGTTCCATCGACCCTGCAGCGTGTTTACCTTCACTTTCTGGTTGAAGGGATTCTGTCATTAGGCCTCAGTCATGCCGATGAGATGAGAGCCTTGGCCGAGGGAAAGGAGGGATAAGCAGCCTCTCCCAGAACATGTTCCCAGGTTGTCAGTGTCATGAGATGGTTTTATAAAACCCCAGGTTAAATAAGCAGCTTTGTGTGGGACTTCTCAGAACCTTGGATAAGATCATATGCAGGGTGGTTCTCCAAATGTGATAACAGTTATTTTCCCAAACTTAACATACTCCCTCTATTCCAAGATGGCATTGGTTACAAAAAGTGTTATTAATTTAATAGTAGCTTGTTTTTGTTTTTTTTACGGGAAAAAAGATTAGCAAAATTTTTCACATTGTTTGTAGGGTGAAGCTCCATTTGGAAAGGTTAAAATGGAAAAAAGTAAGCGCAAGAATTGTTGATGAAAGGATACAAAATTCCAGCTAGGTAGATGACTAGGTTTTGAGATTTTTTTCCCCCCTTCTTTATTTTTATTGAGGCATAAATACATAAATCATGTCTACATGAAGGTATTTATGGGGCACAATGTGCTGATTTTATATACGATTTGGAATGCTTACATCAAATTGGTTAACATAGCCATCACCTCACTTACTTAATTATTGTGTTAAGACATTTATACTCTCCACTTAATAGACTTGACATGCACCCTTGCAGTGTGCACCATAGGTGTGGTCCCAGCATTTGCCCTGCCGCCATCCAACCTCCCCTCTCCCCTCCTCTTCCCTCCTTCATCCTGGGCTATAATTGTGTTTTCTCTTTCATATGAAAGTGTGGGTGATTATAAATTGGTTTCATAATAGTACTGAGTGCACTGGATACTTTTTCTTCCATTCCTGAGATACTTTACTAAGAAGAATAAGTTCCAGCTCCATCCATGTAAACATAAAAGAGGTAAAGTCTCCATCTTTTTTAAGGCTGCATAATATTCCGTGGTATGCATATACCACAATTTATTAATCCATTCATGGGTTGATGGGCACTTGGGCTTCTTCCATAAGTTGGCAAAGGTTTTGAGATTTATTGCAAAGCAGAATGACTATGGTTAATAATAATATATATTTCAAAATAACGAAGGGACTAATTTTTAAATGTCTTACCATAAAAAATGGTTGGTAAGTGACATGATGTACATGTTAATTGATTTAATCACATCATATTGTATAAGAATATCATAACTATGATTTGTCAAACATAATATTAAAAAAGATAATTGTCATTCAAAGAGGTGTGGCTGTTTATACTCCCAGCCAAGAAAGGAAGGGTGGCCAGTGCCTAGTGTTATAAGTAGAATTACAGCTGTCACTGATTGGGTAGGGAGAGAAAGAAGGAAAGGGAAGGAGGAGAGGGAGACACAGGCTTGGCGCTTGTAGCTGAGTGGTTAGGGTGCCGGCTACATGCACTGGGACTGGCAGGTTTGAACCCCACCCATGCCTGCCAAACAACAATGACAACAACAACAACAAAAATAGCCAGGTGTTGTCGCGGGTGCCTATAGTCCCAGCCACTTGGGAGACTGAGGCAAGAGACTTAAGCCTAAGAGTTTTAGGTTGCTGTGAGCTGTGACGTCACTGTACTCTACAGAGGGCGACATAGTGAGACTTTGTCTAAAAAAAAAAAAAAGAAAAGAACACACACACAAAGTGAGAATAACTGTACCTATCACTTGGTTTTGTATCCAACTAGGCAAAGGTCAGATATCTGATGGTGAAACTGGAGCTCTAAACATTTAGATGCTAAGTGCTAAGGAGCACACTTGATAAGAAATAAACATCTTAGCAACAAAAGGAAATAGCAACAAAAAAAGAAAATGTGTATGATTGTAACAGTCTCTTTGTATGAAATACATGTTAGCATCCCAGTCTCTAAATAGTTCAAGGAGCACAGTTTATGAGATACAAGTCAAGAGTATCTTTTGGAAGGGAGACCTGATGATCTGGTAAATTTTTTTTTATTTTTATTTTTGGTAGGAAAGAAGTGCCAAGAAATTAAAAATATATGGCTCTGTGCTTTTCTTTATCACAACAAATAATGTATTTGTTGTAAGTAAATGTTTGCTTTGAGTGGGGCTTTTCATGGCCACAAATCAAGTGGGTTTGCATTTCCAGGTATAGCCAGAACTTTCTCATGCTGAAAGTGGTAATAAAGTTACAGTCAGCGGCTCTGCGCCTGTAGCTCAAGCGGCTAAGCCAGCCACATACACCAGAGCTGGCGGGTTCAAATCCAGCCTGGGCCTATCAAACAACAATGACAACTACAACCAAAAAACAGCAGGTTTTATGGTGGGTGCCTGTGGTCCCAGCTACTTGGGAGGCTGAGGCAAGAGAATCTCTCAAACCCAGTTGGAAGTTGCCGTTAGCTGTGATGTCACAGCACTCTACTCAGGGTGACAGCTTGAGGTTCTGTCTCAAAAAAAAAAAAGTATAGTCAGTCTTAATATAATAAATCATCATTCACATTAGAAGTGTGATTGTGATTGTAAAGATAGCCTCAGTTTATAAAATGCTGATTCATGTTTTCTTGCCTATGGGAAACATCAGCTTGATTCTGGTCTCTCTTGTCTCTGCCTTTCCAGCGCCGGGCAGGTGTGGGGGGGGAGAAGCTTTGGATGCTGAAAGATGTGTATGCCCAGTCCTGGTTCTTTCTGAACAGGGATGACATTACAAATGACCCTTTTAATATCTCTGAAGAAAGTCTGAAATAAGCTTTGGGCTTATTTATTCCATGTAGAGTCTTTGAACTAATTCAGCTGTTTGGATCATTTGAATCCAAGCTGACACAGGGCTGGAAGGGTTGCACTTTTATACATTCTTAATTGAGATGTTTGGGCGGATGATCAGTTTGTGTGTTATTTCTGAGAGTAACTTAATTAAAAGTTAATAATGTCTATTCCAAGTCATTACTTTCACTTTTATGCCTGCTTGCATATAGAAAAGTAGTAGTGTTGTGCCAGGAGCACACTGACTCTGTTACAGAGTTTAAACTTCGAGTTTAAACTTTTGTTTCTGTTCACCATTTTCACCTCTGCTTCCCTTCATCTTTTTCTCCCTGGCTTCTCCCAGGCTACTCTGCCTAACTTTCTCTGAGAACTTGGATGCCATCCGGAGGCTGTTTAGCTGTACCCATTTGTGTATGTTTCACTTAAGGTATTGTTTGTTGCCATTATGAGCTCTTTGCCATCTATTTATATTGTGATGAGAACACCACAGTCGGTTTTTTTTTTTTTTTTTAATTTTAAAAACAAGACATGCCTTGGCCTCTATGTTTAGAAACAAATCTATTTGCAATGTGGAATACTTGTATATTTATACACTTCAAATCTTTCTTTGTCATCTGTAACTGTTTCCTGCAGGCCTCAGGGAGCCATCCCATAGCTGCAGATGAGAAATAAAACAACCAAACCAAATAAACTTACATTAGATCAGTGGTCCTCAACCTTCCTAAGGCCTCCTAATGCTGCGACCCTTTAATACAGTTCCTCATGTTGTGGTGACCCCCAACCATAAAGTTAATTTTGTTGCTACTGTTAGGAATCGTAATGTAGATATCTGATATGCAGGATGTATGTTCATTGTTTCAAAGACCCCCAGGTTGAGAACTGATGCTGTGGATGTTTGGGAGCTTATCATGATAGTGCTGCGCTGGTGACGCTTCCTGAGCGACTGAGCTAGGGCTCCCTCGGACCAGGGGGATGTGTGTCATGCACTGTGCTCCGTGCCAGGTCATTTTATTCATGCGGTAGAGCCGCAGTCAGGAGCTGGGACCTCTCAGCATCCTCAGGGCCTGGTGAAGATGTTATTTGGAATGTTTGATGGGCAGTGTCTGGTGTGGCACAGACTCTGAACTTAGCACAGCTGGGTGCGAGCACTGACTTTGTTACTTCATAACTTGTGCTCATGTTAGACACAAAGAAACAAATTATATTACCTGCTCCTCAAATGTCTTCTTGAAAATGGGGACAATCTCTTATCACCGATTGCTGAATGAGAAGCCCTGAGATGACCTCTTTGGGGATATCTGCCATGACAGACTTTATTCCCAGGTCTGAGAGCACCTGGTCCCACCATTACCTGAGACATCCTAACTGTACCAAGGGAGCTACACGGTTGGATAAATAATTTTAAAGTCATTTAAGCCCCCAGTTTTCTGGTTCTCCCCATGATTCAAGGTCCTGACACTGAACCCTAACGTCCTTTTTCTTCTCAGACTCAGCTGGGATTTATTCATTGAGCACAGAAGATTTCTGCAGTCATTTTAATTTCTATAAAGATATACAAAAGAAGAAGTTTTCTGATTTAACTACAATAGGGTAGGCTCTCAAAATCCTAGGCTTGTGTTAACAGACGTATCTGTGGTATAATTCCATTTCTAGCAAAAGTAGAAAGAGGATGGTCGGGATTTTTTATGAGCCGGAATAGCAGAGGGTAATGTTATATCAAACTATAGGAATTTAATTACCGCATTCCACAAATGCAGTTTTCAAATAAAGGAGTCAAAAGGATTTCTAAAGCTATTCTTTAGAACTGTGATATAAAAACCCAGACTGCATTTATAGATGTAACATCTATTACGGTCCATTACAAGCCACCACAATGAACGCAGCGTGGTAAGAAACGCGGCTTGAGATGGAACACCCAATGATTAACAATCTCTTTGCTCTCTTCCTAGAAATACTGCAATTTGCTTAGAGTGTTACATGCTTGTCACTGTAAGGATGGACATTTCTGGAATATTTTTGATGGGTGGATTTCACACTGGGGAAAGGTCTCCTGGAAATGCTTTCATTAGAGGGGGGCTTACCTCCAGACGAGGTGTAAGGGAGAGGTGCTGTTAGGGTGGGGAGGAGAAAATCACCCCAGGGGTCTCATCTTACATTTCAGGGTCTGAAAGTCTGTTCTTTACCAGTGTCCACAACAATCTCAGCCATGAGCAGGAGGCCCGTGCAGGTGACTCTGCGACTTCTGTCCTGAAAGGTCCTTAAGTCTTTACGAAACCTTTGCTTCCCCTCCTTATTATAAAAGCGACACATACTCATGGTAGAAAACCTAAACAATGGGTAAGAAAGGAAAGTGAAATAAAGATCATTTGTAATATTACGGCAGCGATGGCCACTCTTACCCTTTTGGCATATTGTCTTCTAGTTTCTCTGTAAAGTCATTTTACCACAGCAAGCAAAATTTTAGTCCAAGGGAGTCTTGGCTTTGGGAAAATGAGCAGTGAGGCAGGCACGTGTTCATCAAACACTTGTGCCATCAGGAGAGACTTTCTCAAAGAACAAGGTGGAAGTATTCTAGAAAGACGGGGTTTAGGACTAAGTTGTGAGATGTTTCAGTGAACATCGTCTGTGGCTAATGGGTTTTGTTTGTTTTATCTTCTTTGTAGAAAAAAAATAGTGCATAGTACTTTTTTTTTTTTTTTTTCAATCAAAGGGTTGGTTTTGTGATGGGAGCATCGCATGAGCCCAGGACTTTGAGGCTGCGATGAGCTGGGATTACACTACTGCACTTCAGCCTGGGCAACAGAGCGAGACTTCACCGCTGAAAGTAATTTTCAAAACATTTTAAAAAGAAATTTTAAAAAGTTGGTTTTCATACTCATTCCTTGAATCTTCAAATTTCTATTGGTTTTGTCTGCATTCCCAAGTGCTGCTGATGTCCAGTCCGATCAATATTTATCCCTGTCATCGTTTTTGAGTAAGATCATAAGCCTTTGCTGTAGTGTAAGTATTCATGCTCCTGTATTCTCAGATGGTGCAGAGTCAGAGGGGAACTGGAATCCCTAAAGCGGCGTGAGCCTACTGTGTACAGCCATCGGAGGGCTTCCTGAGCCCACGACCTTGGCTCCTGCTGGGGCAGCAGCACTGTGTAGTCCAAAGTGGGCGATTCAGAGGGCAGGCTCTGAGTCCAGTTCCCTGGGTTCATGTCTAGCCTCTGTCACTTCCTGGCTGGGTAATGTTAAAGAGAAGATTATTCACAGCACTGGTTGATGAACCATAAGGCACACATTATTCAGGACTGTGCAATAGGTGTAGAAATGACTGCAATGTGGTTCTGCAGCAGGGAAGAAAGGTTGGGTTCGACTCCTAATACAACATAGAAAAGTGAGAATTTATAGCCAAGGAGCAGGGTCAGGGAGGAGATGGTCAGTGTATCGAGAATCTCCAAGAGCAAATGTGAGCGGCAAGGAGTGGGGAGGGATTCTCTCTAAAATGACCTAACAGATCTCTTGAAGGAAGGTTGGGATGGTAGATATCATCTCGAGAAGAGGGAGATAAGAAACCTGATCAGTTACGGAGGGTGATCAGAGGTCAAGGGCGGGGGTCCTGGCTAAACTGAGTTAGCAAAGTGGACAATGGGGCGATGAACGTGGAAGGCCCAAAGTCAAGTAGTGGCTGAAAAAGGGCTCAGAAGAACCTGATGGGAGTTTAATCAGGGAGGGACTCTTGGTCAGTAACCCTGCACAAGTCCTCAACATCTCTGCGCCCCAGTTTTGTCATCTTTAAAATGAAACTATCTAGGCTGGGTGCGGTGGCTCATGCCTGTAATCCCAGAACTCTGGGAGGCCAAGGCAGGTGGATTGCTTGAGTTTAGGAGTTTGAGACCAGCCTCAGCCAGAGTGAGACCTCATCTTTAAAAATAGCCAGGCGTTATAGCAGGTGCTTGTAGTCCCAGCTACTTAGGAGGCTGAGGCAAAAGGATCATTTGAGCCCAAGAGTTTGAGATTGCTTTGAGCTATGATGTCACAGCACTCTACTAAGGGTGACAAAGTGAGACTCTGTCTCAAAAAAAAAGAAAAGAAAAGAAAAATGAAACTATCTAAGCTTGTAAAGCTGTTGTGAGATCTATGAGATAATGTGTGGTGAGGTTCCTTAGCATGGCGAGAAGTGTTCAAAAAATGCCAGCTGGTGAGTTTCTGCTGGCTGTGCTCTTAGACTTCTAGGCCACCACATCAGAGGGAGGGCCCCTGGAGAGAGTTTCCACTTTTTACTTTTCCCTGTGACCTTGGGTAATTCTCTCAACTTTCAACAACTCAGACTTTCCCTTCTGTAACACAGACTGTGCAGTTTTATATTACAAAGGGGTTTTACATGGAGGTAGAGGCTGCTTTGCAATGTGAAGTGTTTTAACCATCAGTAACAGAGGTGAGGGCTCCCCTAAGAGACAGCAAGTTTTTCCCTGGAGGTGGAGGAGGCCTCCCCTGATGTACAGCACACCTCTCCTGAGTGCACATGAAGAAAGGCAAGTTGCAGGAAACAGCTTAGGAAAACAAATGAGAAAACATGGTTTGTGCCAGTAAGAGCACGTGGAAGACAGATTCCTGGCTAGACTTCTGAAGCAGATCAGGAGTGATGGGTCCATGCAGCCCTCCCTTGATAACTAAATAAAGCAATGAATTTGGGGTTTCAAATCTTGGCTGTTCTTCCTCATGAGTTCAAGCACCTGGGAACTCCAGCCAGGCGTTGCAGTTTGGCTGTGAGACGGCTTCATTAACATACGAGTATGCAAAGAAGCTGCATTGGAAGAGTTCCAGAAGACACGGTTTGCTCCAGGTTTGATGCGTTTTGGGGGTCTCAGTGTTTGTACACCGGGGTCCTGTTCAAGAGTTCTCTGCAATAAAACAAAGGGAGGGGCTTTCCAATGACATCCTTAGGAACATTTGAATGTTTAGTTCTTTCACAAAAAGGAAAACAACTTTTAAAACTCTTCTTTTTAGCCATTTGCTTTCGCTCCTCTCAAATCTAATTAAGAAGTCTTAGTTCTTCTAAGATAAAAGTTCAAAGCTGTAATGGGCAAGAAAAGGGGTATTGATTTCTAATTTTTTGCTAAGTTTTCTAGCAAAGGATGATCTTACTGGATTCCTACTGAATACTTTCCCCTGGGTCTATAAGATCGATTGTAGCTCATTCATGTATTCACCTAGTAAAGATTTGCTGGGCATCTTCTGTGTGTGAGGTTGGGAACTCAGCTAGGAAGCAGGTGCACGTGGTCCTCCTTTTGAGGGCTCCTGGTCTGGTGATGGATACAGACAAATGAACAGGGATTTAAATCCATCTTGTTAAGTGCAGAGATAGGAGAGGGAGGGCAAGGGATCATCAAAGGTGGCTTCCTAGGTGATGCCTTTCTCCGCAAACAGGTGATTTTTAATTTTCTGTGACATATACTTACACATAGAGTAGATGTTAATACTTCGGGAAACTTGTATTTCAGTGTACTGGCTCCATATTGGGACACTCCTTAGATGGAGGCTCAGGAGCTGTTGATCTATAATTAAGCCCACAGTTGTCTACCTAGAATGTAATTTTCCTGTAGGTTCAGAGCCCTAAGATGAGCTGAGTCATCCACAGAGATAACTGTTCTCTCTTGCCTGAGAGCAGGGTAATTTCCACTAGGTTACAGCTCTTATATTTTATTTTGCATTTGACATGTTTTGTTCATGAGAGTCTCACAATGACACTTCAAGACAGGCAAGACTCACATCACCCTAATACAGCCCTGGTGTTCACACGGTGTGGCATGCACAACCGACATGCAATAGAAATGTGAGGAAAGGAATCCCCAGTTTACAAGTGAGTGAAGGGAGACTCAGATGAGTTAAAGGACTTGCACAGGACCGTGCTGTGAAATAACAGCAGGTGCTGAGACCTGGTACAGGGCGCCCAATCCCTCCTCAGGAGTTGAGGGTGAGCTGTGGTCAGGTGGAGCAGCAGAGGCATGGATCACTGTCCTGGAGCAGAAACGTCTTGTTGCAGAATCTGATTTCAGTCCTTTTAAATCATGCTACCCTTTGAAGCCGAGGTCCCCAACTCCCTCCCATATCAGTCTGTGGCCTGTTAGGAACCAGGCCACACAGCATCACTACCTGAGCTCTGCCTCCTGTCCGTGGAAAAATTGTCTTTCATGAAACCAGTTCCCGGTGCCCAAAAGGTTGGGGACTGCTGCTGAAGGGACTGCAAATCAGTATCTCTCATCTGGCTAATGTCTGAGGGGTCTCTCTCTATGTGTATAGCTGCCTGCATCTTGCTTAAAATTTACTATTTAATTTTTGTTCAGCATAATATGAGGGTGTAAACAATTAGATTACAATGTTTCCTTTGCTAGGTAAAGTCTCTGTTGTAGTTGTAGCCTGCACCCAGGAGGTCTGCCATATACCCCTACACTGTGCCCATTAGGTGGGAGCTCACCAATCCCCAGCCCTCCTCCCCTGTCTCTGCACCCTCCTACCCCCTCCCATATCTCCCTCTTTCCCTTGAATTGATTTGAGTTTTTCTCTTGTGGGCCTGCAGTAGATGCTTTCCTGGCTTCCTATTAGTATTGGGTATATGAGATACTTGCTTTTCCATCCTTGTGATACTTTACTAAGAAGATTGTTTCAACTCCATCCAGGTTGATACAAAAGATGTAAAGTCTCCATCTTTTTTGTGGCTGAATAGTATTCCATGGTATACGTATACCACAGGTTATTAATCCATTCCTGAGTTGATAGGCACTTAGGTAGTTTCCATAGCTTAAAATTTAAAAAGTTGCCCACATTTGGACACCAGTGGATGTCACGTACATTCAGATTCTTAGTTTCTCTTGAAAAGACCAGCCTCTCTGGCACTTAGATTGTCTCCTACAGGAACAGTTGGCCAGAGATGAGCTGCTGTTGTTCATGATCCTCAATTTTCAGTCACCTGCCTGTCCTTTCTCTACTGACTCAGAAAATAGAAAAGAGGGATTGTTGTTCTAGGCAGCAGCAAACACATGAGCTCTGGTGGTGCCAGAGCCAGAGAGTAAGTTAGCAAAACCATAGGTCATGAGACAGCAGAAATATTTCACATCATACCGTTCTTTACTGCCACGTCTTTTTTCACCGTCTCTTGCCAACTTCATCTTGTGTCCATCCAATAATGCAAATAAATCAAATGTAAGTAGTTTTCTATAGTTTAAAGCAATACCATACAGTGTTTAGATTTATGCTTTGTAATGTGACTTTTTAGTATAAATACAGTTTATTATGTTTCTAACCTAACTTCATGTATCTAAATCTCGGCTCTTGTGAGCCGAGCTGATTGCAGCGTTACTTCTGACGGGGAAGATTCAGAGGACTGGCTTCCTTCTGTGATTGGTTTATAGTGTGTGCTGCTCACTGGCGCCTGACAGTCCTGGGCTGCATTTCTTAGGTCACAAAGGAAATGGAGGCGCCTACCCCAGGGCCGGCCCCCGCAAGACAGCAGAGAGAAATCTGGAGAAGCTTCTGTCGTTCCTGGCAGACATCAAGCTCAAAAGTTAAGAACATGGCGCACACATCAGCTCTAGGGGCCTGTCGTGTTCAGTCCCTCTAGGAACAGAAGGAAGACACTGTGGCAGGGTACAGATGATGTAGGCTTTGGGGGTCAGGGGCACCCTCAGTTTGTGGCACTTACTCAGCCTAAGCCTAGTTTCCCCATCTATAAAATAGGGGAGTTAGCATGGCACTTAGTAAGAATTTAATGAATGACAGTTATTGATTTTATTTTCATTTTACAGACAAGGTATGTAAGACTCAGAATGAGGTAAATAACTTCCCCAAGGCCAAGTAAATCGCACAGCCGGCCCATGAACCAAGTCGTGGTGTGCGCAGACCCTAACACTGTCTTGTTGTTCTGACCCCCGTAGGGCCCCCTCTCAGGGTCGCTGTGAGCGTGATGAGGGGTGCCGAGCAGTGTCGGGAGTGAGCAGGCTTCCATAACTGGCAGTGACGATTATCGGAGACAGCAGAGCTCGACTGAGCTTAAATGCCATCTAGAGGTTCAATTACCTCCAGACCTTCAGTGTCACAGGGACCCCAATTCACAGCATACCTTTTCAGCCCCATTTACACGTACAGATGGTTGATGTCGACTCTCGAGTGTGAGGAATGATGACGGCAGTGGGGATGGTTAGGGACTAGAGAAGAAGCATGACTTCATTAATAAAAACTTAAAATAGAAGAGTGCTCAGGGCAGTGGACTGGGGAGAATGGCTCTCCCCGCCAACCAGGCCTTTCTTGTCAGTCTTTAGACAGGTAATCACCTTCCAGCATCCTCTGCCTTGCCTGGGAAGAAATAGGTGAGAAGGGGCACACTCTTCGGACCTGACGTGTGGGAGGGTGATACTTTTAGCAATGCGGGGATAAAGATAAAATGACCTCTGAAGGCAGTGGTGACTCCCACAGCTCACGTGGGCGATGGTAAAAACCCCATTTTTCATGGTAGCTTTCAAGAGCTGACCTTTAAAATCACCACATCTGGGACGAATGTGTGATTTGATGCAGAACATTTTAGGGCATGCTGGGGGATGAATGGTGGGGAACGGCTCGTCCCTCTCTTCTCCTTCAAGGAGCTCAGAATGGCTCAGGTCATAAAAGTCAGTACTTGGGCACTTTCAAACCAATAGCATTTGCTGAAGTAGGTCTTCTGTGCAAAGTAGATTAAGCACGTATATAAATGGAATGCTGATCCAGGCACCCGATATGAAAATGACGTGCGTGCTTCCTTACAGTGAAAGTCAGCCATTTTCAGGAAGCTAGTTATAGGATAAGTTCAGCAAAGGGTCATTTGGGAAAAGATGGAATTGCTTCACAGGACAGCCAGCCCCTGTGAATTGCTTTGCTGGGAAGATGTTTCATTGAGGCTCAGGGCTACTTCTCAGTCTAAGGAGTGATACTGCTGAATACAAAACCCAGCCTTTGATTTGAGAAATTCAAAATAACTGCAGGTCCAGAAGGAATAAAAAGAAGCCCATTTGTATTCATAATATGCTTTTTAAAGAGCCAGGGGATTTTGTGGAGAAAACTGGATGAATGTACATCTCACAGACGTGTATCTCCAAGAAAAATAGCGTCTGTGAGATCTTGTGTGCCGTCACCTGCTACACGAAGATCTAGGTGTACATCTAGGTGTCATCTGCTACATGAAGATCTACACGAAGATGCTAATAGAAATTCCTCATAGCTAGAAAGACGACTGGCCAATGGACTCATGAAGAAATGCTTATTGTATCTAATCTTTAGAGCAGTGCAAATCAAAACCACCCTGAGATATCACCTAACCCAGTGAGACTAGCCCATATCAGAAAGCCCCAAAGCTGCAGATGCTGGCATGGACATGGAGAGGAGGGGACGCTCCTGCACTGTTGTGGGGACTGCAAACTAGTGCAGCCTCAAGGGAGGAGTCCTCAATCAAAAGTAGGCCTCTCATTTGATCTTGCAATCCATTCCTAGGTGTGTACCCAAAAGGGAAAAGTCAGTTTACCATAAGGACATATGTACTTTGAATGTTTACAGCAGCCCAATTTACAACTTCAAAGACATGAATGGATTAAAAAACTGTGCTATATGTATACCAAGTAATACTATTCAGTCAAAAAGGAGAGATTTTGTATTCTTTGTTATAACTTGGATGGTGTTGGAGAACATTCTGCTGAGTTTCACAAGAATGGAATAACAAGCATCACATGAACTCAATACTAATTTGAAACTTGTAGATTAATAACCACGTGATCACATGAGAGAAAAAACTCTATTAAATCCAGTAAGGGGCGAGTGGAGGGGGACCAGCAGGTTCCTCCCCACAGGAGCGATGTGCAGGTGCATGGCACACTTCCTGGGGGAAGGACACCTCTGCAACTCAGACTTTCCCTTACTGATGACAGGGTGTAACCTGATTGTGCTGTCCTATTAGTCAGAAATAAAAAGCAAAAAGGAGCTCCTTGTAGCTGGGAATCCTGAGCGCCAGGGCTGTGAAGCACTCCAGTGTTGGGGTCTGTCACAAGCTCCTCACAAGCTCCTCTGCACCCTGACCAAGCACAGTTAGTGTTTCTCCGGTTGGCTCCAACCTCACCAAGCAGTAAATGGACATTCCCCCTGACATTTCAGACAAGGATCCAGATGTCAGAATCAATGGGTTTTTAGAGTTGCTGTTTGTACTGAAGGAGGCCAGAAGCTGCTTAACTGCAAGACCCCTGAGCTTCGGTAGCAGACCTGCCAGTCAGCCCTCATTCATGCTCCTGAAGCCTGCAGTGTCTCAGGGCTGACCGCAGAGAGGAGGCAGCTCACCCTTCTTCACCAGCTGGAGGGCCATTGGCTTTCAAGGGGAGCACAGAAAAGGTCAAGGAAAAGATCTTTTTGAACCTATAAGTGGAAACCGATTTGATGACCATTGTAGAGGGGTTTTCATTTTTTGAAAGTCTGTAATACTGGAACTTTGGCTGAGGTTAATAACTATTGATTTAGAAGGCCAGCCTTGACCCTACTGATATGACCTGCTGGGAAACTCTTCTGGCTTAGCCATCTCCTCCGGCCCTTTCTCCCTTCGTTATTTGCTGAGCACTCACAGGCAGGGTGATAGAGACCAGACATTAAACAACACCAGTGACAGCAGCACCAGCACTCAGACCTGTCCTGATTTTAGGAAGCTGGCAGTGAGGTGGGGGCAATAGATAGGAGACTGGGGCTTCCACTGTTAGTCTGTCAATGCTGCACTGGGTTTGGGAGGAGAACCACCTGAACTGGAATCAGACAGAGGGACTGGGTGACGACAAGGTATTCCCGGTATGCAAAGGTAGGAGTGTGTGCGGGCAGACTGTGGGATTGCCACTAGTTCCCTTGGGGCAGATGATTGGAATGAGGACGATTGAGAGATGAGTTTGGAGCTGGCGGTGGCTGGAACACAGAGGGTCTTTTCTGCTACATGAGGACATTTGGACCCTTACTTTAGGGTCATGGGGACAATACAGGTTTGTGACTGATCTCCCACGTGGCCACCATGACCTGACACTAAGCCTTTAGAAGGCAGAGTCTTAGATGGACCTTGTCAGAGTTTAGAGGACCAGCTGCTTAGGTGGCACCGATGTTAAATGAATGTGGGACATTCCTGAGAGTCCATGAGTGGGAAGAAGAGAGATGGGGGATGTTTCTGTCTTCATTTTAGAAATATCATTAAGTCCTGGTATAGGAACTAGCAAGTGTTAAGTGGTGATAAGTCCAGCGGCCTTCTTTGTAGTTGAAAATACTCCCAGACAAGCTGAGAAAGGGGCAATAAAACTGAAATGGCCAGAGCACTTAAACAAAATCATCCATTTATTCTTGAAAGCAACCAAAAAGATATAGGAAGCAGTAGTTAAGGAACAGAAAAATTCCGACTCACGCAGAGCTGCTGAAAATCGCCTATGTCGACGTATTCTTCAATACAAGCTGTTTTCTGCTGACACTTTTTTTTTCTTCCTATGGATGTTCTTCTTAGAATTGACGATGATCAATTTTCCACAAGGCTTGCCACGAAGTTTCCTCAGAGCTTAGGTTTTTACATTTTAATTCATTTGACGGCTGTTCTTGACTTGGGACAAGGCCTGCTGTGTTCACAATTCAGGGCCACCATTTTCTAGCTGACAAGCCTTACTCAAATCCCAACTCCTCTCTTTTTCCTGGTTTGAGGAGAATCACTGGCAAAAAAGCAGTCACTGCTGCTTCCAGGGAAGCCCGTGATCTGTGATTAACTTGCCTTTTCCTTCCAATGATGCTCATTTTGGGTTGTCTCCACCCACCCATCCCCTCCTCACCCCGCCTCAGAGTCTGAGACAATGAACTATGGTCCTCTCTCCAGAAACTTCTCATTCTGCACTCCATCTAGGATCCCATTTGTCTTCCAAAGTCCAACCCAAGCTTCATATTCTTCGCATCCCCAGACGGATGAGCAAAGCTATCTGAGGTTGGGAAACTTGAGCTTGCTTGCTGGTGCTGCTGGCTGTTAGCTGTGCTTTAATGACGAGCCAGCCCCTCTGAGTTTTATTATTAACTTTTACTGTCCTCTTCCCATCCAAATCGTCCCTTTCTTGAGCTACTTGTGTAATCTCAACTGGACTTTAGTACAGTAAAATTTAATAAGTACATGTTCTTAAAATGTGGTTTAAGTTGTGACCTACCGAGAGCTGTGGTGGTTTTCATTCAGAGCCTCAGGAGAGGATATGGTGAAATACGAGAACAGAGAAACAGGAGTAGCAACAATCCTCTATAACACTGGGACCAGTGGCACTTGGATTCTATATGGTGATGGTCCCCCACATCTGTGAATGCTGGAACAGTGATGGTCACCCACATCTGTGAATGCTGAAACAGTGATAGGTCCCCCACATATATGAATGCTGAAACAGTGACAGTCCCCTACATCTATGAATGCTAAAACAATGACGGTCCCCACGTCTGTGAATGCTGGAACAGTGGCGATCCCCACATCTGTGAATGTTGGAACAGTGATGGGTCCCCCACATCTATGAATGCTGAAACAGTGACGGTCCCCCACATCTATGAATGCTGAAACAGTGACGGTCCCCCACATCTATGAATGCTAAAACAATGACGGTCCCCACGTTTGTGAATGCTGGAACAGTGGCGATCCCCACATCTGTGAATGTTGGAACAGTGACGGGTCCCCCACATCTATGAATGCTGGAACAGTGACGGTCCCCCCCATCTATGAATGCTAAAACAGTGACGGTCCTCGCATCTGTGAATGCTAGAACAGCGGCGGTCCCCGCATCTGTGAATGCTGGAACAGTGACGGTCACCCACATCTGTGAATGCTGGAACAGTGATGGGTCCCCCACATCTATGAATGCTGAAACAGTGACGGTCCCCCACATCTATGAATGCTAAAACAATGATGG